>ML662436.1:11995246-12146181 GCA_007570785.1 Antilocapra americana | reverse complement strand
TGATGTTCCTGTTTCAACAGAGATGACCAGCTTAGAGGTGCTATCTAAGTTATGATTCTGCATGCAAAATACAACCTCTTTGAAACTTATTCCCCAACAATACATGAGAACTTCAACTGTCCCACTTCTCAAATTGCTTTGGGAAGAGGCTTTACATCTTGAAGGAGGAGAAGGTAGTTCCACTTGAGCACGTAAAAGAGGACACACACACAAAATGTTTATTTCTGTCTTGAGAATCTCTTCACTTATTAACAATGTGGAAGGCCCCAGTGCTGGCAAAGTCACATTACCTTAACTCTACTCAGCTTCCTCTGGGGAGAATGGGGACCAGCTTCACCTACCACACCCCCACCCCGCCAGTACAAAGTTAGTGCTGGCATGCGCTCATCTCAGCAGACTTGAACCTTCCACAAAGAGAGGTCTGCAAAGAGCAGAGGAACACAGAGGTTCTACATAAATGTGATGCCAAGAAAACTAGGGGCCAGTGGTGAATTTCTGAGCTTCCTGTGTCAATCTCCCCCTCCTCCCCTGCTGCCCGCCCCTATGTGTTAACTTTTTAATAAGTTTAAAAAAAGATTTTGGGGAAAATGCTTTACCGGTGCTACATTACTTATCAACACTTATCTTGCAGACAATATAAGTGCTTTAATGCTGTTAACAGCAGCAGGCCAGACTCCAGGCCAGACTCTGCTGCAGTCTCCCCATTTTTGGCAGTCTTTGTAATCTCTGAAATCACTGCAAACACTGGGGAGAAGTAGCAACCACGGAAGGAACAATCTAGAGTTTCCTATAAAAGGGGAGCAACTCTGATGTCAATAATACAGAGAACCTTGGAATTTTTGTCTCTGCTTGGTTTTAAAGCTAATCTAAAGCTCCTGGCGGCTGAAACCCAAAGATTTTCAACCAGAACTCAGAGGTCAGAGACCAACCTCAGGCTTGGCTTCTCCCTGGGCATTGGGAAAAGAAGACTCTCATTACTGAACTCAAGTCACTGCCATCTGGGCTGAACTGCCAAAGGATTCTGAATTGATGCAGGATTTACGTAAATGTGCCTTAACATACAGAAGAAGGGGAGAGTAATATGCTCTGTGTAAAGTGAGATATCACATACACACAACTGTAACCTGTTAAAAAACTGTTTCAAGATTTGTTTTGTCTATTAAATGAGGCACCACACACTCAGGCCCATTGACACAGAGGGAATTCTTTATTCCTACTGTCACTGTCTCCTTTCTGAAAATTAGATTAAAAAATCCCTCATATAACTTGTATAAGCTGGTACTGTCTGCATTTTCATTACTAACCAGTGTGTTACCAGACATTATTCGTTTTATTTTCTAAAGTCTGAAAAAACCAAAGTAATCCTGCTTCACTTAAGCTATAGCACATTATAATATGCCAATTGCTAAAATAATTCCTAAACCAGTTGGATTAGAGAGAGAGGGAGGGTGGCCTAAAGATGGCATACTTGGGACTGGGCTCAGTCCCACATTGCCTCTAGCTGATGGGACCTACCCAGCAGCAAAAACGAGTAATTCAGCATGACTGATTGGTCTGCTGGGAACCATTCCATCAAAATTTTCTAAAGAAACTCTTGGAAGACCAAAATCACATGTCATATACGTCAAAGCATTTCTATAACATCTTATTTGGTCTTCACAGTAATACCATGAGCTTCTCAGATGAGGCATTAGCATCATCCCACTTTACAGATGAGATAACTGATGTTCACAGAGATTAACAAAGTCACACAATAGTACTGGGGCCAGAATCCAGGTATTCTCCCTCCTATTTCATACTCTTTCCCCTTGGAACATGGCCCTACATGAGGGACAAAGGCTCTGGCTGTTCTTTCCTCTTTGGTCATTCACTGGGAGTCAACTGCTTCGGCAATCTGCTAACACACACACACACACACAACATATTTTTTTCCCTCTCAATCTTCCAATGGCATGCTTGCAAGGCCATGGGAAGGCCCACTTCCACGAGAGGAAGTACAGCCCAGAAATGAAAAACTTGGTCTCTGAAGCCAGGCTGCCCAGGTTCACATCTCAGCTCTGCCATTTATCAGCTGTGAAACTGTGGGCAGGATTCTGTGCCTCAGTTTCAACTAAATATAGGAGAAATAAGAGAACACAGCTCATAGGGATTGTGGAAAGCAGGCAGTGGAAGCGGATGTGGGTGTTTGCAACTGCCTTTCACAGAGGTGCTAGATGAGCCTGAAAGATAGAAAACAAACTTTTTCTGTCTTTAGCCCCAAACCACCTTGGTATATGTGTACCCCATACACACTAAGCATGAATTTGAACAAGCTCTGGGAGTTGGTGATTGACAGAGAAGCCTGGCATGCTGCAGTCCATGGGGTCGCAAAGAGTATGACAGGACTGAGTGACTGAACTGAACGGATACACACTAAATGTTGATTGAACATCACTGATCATCACTGGTATTATCAGAACACAGGGTTTCAAGTCGGCTTCAATCAGGTTCAAATTCATCCATAGAATAGATTTGTCATTTTAGGAAAGTAACTTGGGGTCTCAGAATCTCAATTTGCTCATCCATAAGATGAGAGGAACAATGTCACCCTCCTTTGCAGGGTTGCTCCGACAATCAGATGGCCTACTGTAAGTAAAGCAACCAGCAGTGTGCCCAGCACATGGCTGGAGCCAGAGCTGTTAGTTACCTTCTCCACCCACCCTCTACTGTTGCCAAAAGATGAAGGTCTACGCTGGGTATCCATTCGTTTCATTGTTTCCACATCTCAACCAAAACATGGCTGACATGTATTATAATACCTGAAGCAGGAGTGATGTCTTCTTTATAAGGTATTTTATCTACTAAGCGGCACTGCCTCATAGCATTAGGTGAAGAGGGAAAACTGACATTTTCTATAAAAATAAGCTCTAGGTTTCTATCACTCTCATTTGAACTCACAGCTCTGACAAAAATCACAGCTCTCATAAAGGTTTTTTTGAGAAATCATATATTCTGGCTTCTAGGGTCCATGTGCCATTTACAATAGGCCAACGTTTCAGCTTTGTTAGAGACAGGGGTAGTATGCTGGTCAAAGTGACCATTGGGAATGTGGCTGGAGCAGAAAAGTGGGCCCCAGGTGGGGATCTGCATCCCCTTCTTGAGCAGCAGGTCTGCTGAGAGAATGAGAGACTGCAAAGGAACCCAAAGGGACACAATTCTGCTCTGTGCCCACAGGAGGTGAACTGTAGCATTGTTCGGCTGGAGATCTGGGTTAAGTATGTGCTGGTTCAGTTTTACTGAGGTGATTTTCAGTCTGAGGGTTTCTTAGGGTCAAATTGAATTATTTTTAAATATTTAAAAATGAGCTATAAATGATATATAACATTATGTAAGTTTAAGGTACATCATGCTGATACATTAATATATTTCAGCAAGATCACCACTGTAGTGTTCATTAATCCCTCTATCACGTTGCATTTTTTATCAGTTCTCATTTCTGGTGGAAACAACCAAGATCTAGTCTCTAAGCAACTTTGACATTTTCAATACAGAATTGTTGACTATAATCATTACATTGTATTGGATCTCCAAGATTTATTTACCTCCTAGTTGCAGATATGTACCTTTAAACATCTCCCATTTCCCTGTTCTCCAGCCCCTGGCAACCATCATTCTACTCTGTTTCTATGAGTTCAGCTTTTTTAGATTTCACATATAAGAGACATCATATAGTATTTGTCTATCTCGTAGTAAAACACCCTTTAAGTCCACTCACATTGTCACAAGTGACAAGCTGAATAATATTCCATTGTATAGATATACTACATCTTCTTCATCCATCTGCTGATGGACACTTAGGCTGTCAATTTAAACTATTTATGGATTATGCTTAGCGAACTGATGTCAAATGTCTCCTTCAACATAAAGCAACTGAAATTCCACTTATAGATGCAAGTTATCTCTCCCTTCTTTAAGTTCAATAACATCGTAACTGTCATTCTTAAATGAGACCACCATTGTCTCTGCTATTATTTTCTTTTGCTCCCCTCCTTAATCTGATTGATTATACTATCTTGCACACCACAGTCGTTGAATAATTATAGCATATGCAGACCGACTGGATAGATGATTTGGTTGCAGACAATTTGAGGGCTATCACTCTTGGTGTCAATTTAAGAGACCGAAAATACACAAGCCTGACTATTAAAACCATTTCCTTAAAAGCATCAGAACCTGGAGCAGAGAAAGATCTCAGTCTTTGATTCTTGGTGGCTTCATACTCTGATGAGATTTTAAATAGGAGGCAAAGGATTGAGAGAACAGTGTGACTTAGTTAAAATGCCTCAGTGTCTGAATTATTCTAATGTGCTCTAGGAGGAACCATCATTTCTTTGTCAATTTCATTACCTGAAAATACATAAGAAATGGCCGCAGTACTCCCTCAATACTGGCACCAGCATTAAGTCCTGAGAAGACAATGCCCAGTACGTGTTGCCAATTTTCCAGGCAGCCTCGGAATGCTAGCTTCAGGATCCCCAGGTCCTGAGCAGCTGGCTCTCCCTGAAGGCCCAGCCCGCTGGATGAAGGCAGTGCTGCTGCTGCTGCTGTTTCTGCCAGATGCTGTTCAGCTCTGCAACCACCCACGCCCCAGAATTCTCAGCCAGGATCTCACAGGGCCAGGACGCCCACCTCTGCCACTGCTGCTGGGGGCCGCCCATCACCTCACTTGCCTCCTTCCTTCAGGAGAAGGAGGAAGTCTGCCTCTCCTTAGTTAGCCTTGCAGGCACCTGCCCACTGCAGGGCACAGCTGCCAACAGTGGGATAACAATGGAGTTCATTTCAACAGCGCCTTTCAAAACCCAGGGTTCACATGGCTGCCAATTCCTCGACTGCTCATTCAGGCAAGTGAAGTGACCAGAAGTTAATAAGGGAAAAGGAGCCATGGTTCTGCTGGAAACACAGCATTATGCGTGGTCATGTTGGCAAATAAAGGGAGGAAAATCGTTTTAGAAACACAAAAGCTGTCCTCTGGGCTGGGAGACAAAATGAGAACCGAAGGCCACTGGTTCAGTGTCCAAGAGGCAGCGCGTGTCGCTCTGCTCAGCAGAAAATCCTGTCGGTCCGCAGTCAGGAGCCTGGCTTGAGTCCTGCTCTCCCGAGACCAGCTCTACTCTCCTGGGCAGATGACTCGGGCTCTCTGTGCTCTCTGCACCTCTCCTAAGGCTTAATGCTGCTGCTGCTGCTGCTAAGTCACGTCAGTTGTGTCCGTGGTCCTTGTTTTCTCTTTGTGAATGTCAACCTGAAAGCCATTTCATTCTGCCAGGACTTGGTATGTTCATCATTGGCTCTGTGCCCTGGTTTCTAGATTCAACTGTGGTGACAGCCATGCCCTTCCCTGAGGGCATTTTCACTGGAGAATGACACGAGAATGACATCTGTCACAGGCTGTATGTCCCCAAGATGTCAGTGATAACGCTCCCCCATCCCACACGCTCTTAACAGTGTGACCTGGACATTCTCCCTGAAGACCTTCCACTCCCTGGTCTGGGCTCTGATCCACCGAGGAGGGTGGAAGTGATGTGGGGCTGTTTTCTGAAACAGCCTCATCTCACCTGGTGGCTTCAGCTGCCTACTCCTTGGAAGCCAGATACCACATGAGAAGTATACCTGCCTACCCAAAGACCACCACTCTGTGGGAACTCCAAGCCCCATGGAGAGACTCCGGAGGATGAGATGCCACATGAAGAGAGACACCGGCCTAGGAACACTGAGAAGCCATCTTGGAAGTGGATTCTCCGGCCTCACCTGCTCCCAGATGCCCCCATGTGGGTTAAAAAGGAAATGCACCACTGAGCCCTTCCCAAATTCCGGAACCCACCAAATTTGTTTCCTGAGCAAAACAGTTGTCTTAAACTACCATGTTTTGGTGTAGTTTATTACACATGTACCTAGGAAAAGATAGCAGAAATAATTGTTATCTAAAGTACTGGACAAATACAGATGGCCTCATTTTAACAGACCTGTTCCTAGAAGCATTTGCTGAAAACCAACACAAAATTACACATGAAATTATTTTTTAATCTTCTGCATTTGCACTTAAGTTTTAGAGGATTTCCCTAGTGGTCAAGTGGTTGAGAAAGTCCACCTGCCAATGCAAGGGTCATGGGTTTGATCCCTGGTCTACTGAGCTCGCATGCCGCAACTGCTGAGGCCCATGCTCTGCATCAACAGGAGAAGCCATTGCAAGGCAGAGCCCTTGGACAACAACTAGAGAGTAGCCCCTGCTTGCTGCAATAAAGAGAGCCCTCACGCAGCAACAAAGACCCAGTGCAGCCACAAATAAATAAATAAATCTGGGAAGAGAATCACCAAATCCCATTGCATTCCAAGTACGCTCATTGGTTTAGGCATCATCTCCTTCTGGAGAGCCACATAAGCCATCCTGACTCCCAGCCAGGGTAGATGTCCCTGGCACAGCTTCCATTCATGGCACTAGAGCTCAGCACTGAGCACAATGCACTGAATCTGCCTGTCTGCTGTCTGCCCCTTGAAGACAGGGGTCATATCCATTCCTCCTTGTAAGAGTTGAGTCACAATGGCTAATGCATAAAGTATGACTGAGATAATTCTAACCACATGACATATTATCTTATGTTTGTATCAATTCACTTAATGTTTACCATAGCTTTGTGGGGTAGGTACTATTATCACTCCCACTCTCCAGATGAGGAAACTGAGTCACAGAGAGGCTAAGTAACTTGCCCAACGTTACCCAGCTAAGTAAGCAGCAGAGTCTGGCTTTGAACCCAAACAGTTGGGGTCCAGAGTCCATGCTCTTGGCCATTGTAACACATGACTTCTCCTTTAACATTAAGGATTCAATAAATGTTTTTGACTCAATTCATGAATCAACAACAGAAATCAAACCTAATCTTCTCACACAATGAGGATTTCTGAAAGAAAAAAAAAAAACCGGTGCCATGTGAACAAAAATCAATTCTAAGAACTATATGCAGATGTAAAAAATCCCCTATAAACGCTAAGTAATGATAAGGAATTTGCTACAAAGACCAGAAATAAATCTGAACAAAGATACTCCCTACCCCTTCCTGTTTATCTATTAGTGCTAATCTAGTCAGTAGCCACTAATATAATTACTTCAGGGAAATCTATTCTAATAGGAACCAAGGGAGGACACAGATAAATAAAGCTCGCATACAAATATTGGAATCTCAAGTTCATTCACCGTTCACTTCTGAAAGTGTCTCTACCAGACCTACTCATCTGTATAAAATCTATTCCCCCTTTCTCTCCATCTGGGGCAGGTTATAACAAAAAAGGAGACAAGCAAAGCTTTCACAAAAAGCAATGCCTGGGAAAAACACCACTGATACACTGAGAACTGGCTGCAAGTGGCCAGGACTGAACTGGGAGGTACTGTATACAAAGACTGCAGAGGATGCGTGAACACAAAGCCTTGTTGATTCCAGATTTCAAACTTTTTACTGTTGCAACTTGACAGCATGTTGTGTACAGACCAGCGGCATCAGCAGCACGCTAGAGCTTAGCAGAATTGCAGTACCTTGCAGTCTGGCCCCAGGACAACTGAATTCAAATTTGCCAACGTGGGCAGGAAAGTTTGAAAGCACTGAAAAAGATCGGACCACGTGAATGTGGGGGACGGTGGAAAGGAAGGGAGCGCATCTGTCCTGAAGCAGTGACTCTCTGGCCCCCCTACCCTGTCTTACTTCCAATATTCCTGCTACCTCCATTCCAAATGTCACATAGCCAGTGACTGTAAAGCTGACGGAAATGGTCACTGGGAGCGGGCGGACACCAACTCAGACTTTGTGGAGTCAGATGCAACAAATCTAGAGTCCCAGTTCCACGGGTTACTGGCTGTGATAAAAGAATTATTTAACCTGTTTGAAGCACCAATTTTCTCATCTGTAATAGGCGGGAAATAACCATGGTGCCTTGCATTTGCAGGAAAATTGCATGTTAGTACCCAACACAGTGCGGGGCGCAGGAGGAACGTGAGGTCAGAAAAGGGAGCCAGCCCTGCCTCCAACCCAGCCCCCCCTCTCATCTGGAGACAGAGCAGACGGAACTATTTCATCTCCAGATGCCAGAGATCAGGACTGCTCATTTCACTTCAGATCTCAGAACCAGACTTCATTCCTCAGAACCAGAAGTGACTTAATAACACATTCATTTACAGCCAAGGAAGCTGAAACCCAGATAATTTAATGCTTGGGACAATACCATCTTCCTTACCCAGTTCCTTTGTCATGGATGCCAAAGAGCAGTGTTCTAAAGGCAGATCTAATTACTTCCCCTCACAAATATCCTGAAAATGATCTGTTATACACTCAGAGAAGACAGCAGGATAGGGTGATCAGAGGCCCAGGAGACCACCTCTGAATACCATCTCCACCACTGACTGTGTGACCCTAGTAAAGTTATGTACTCAAAATTTCTGGAGCTTACCTTTTCACCTGTAAAGGAGGCCCATCAGATCATCTTTAATGTCATTTCTAGCTACAAGCATCACTGACTCAATGGACATGAATTTGAGCAAGCTCTAGGAGATGGTGAAGGACAGGGAAACTTGGCATGCTGCGGTCCATGGGGTTGCAAAGAGTTGTACACGACTGAGCTACTGAACAACAAGCTACAAGCAATTCAGTCCAAAGGAAATGCCAATTTCTCTAAGGATGTAATTTTTATAACTGTCCACAAGATGGCAGAACACTTCCTTTACAGAAGTCCAGCATAGTGACACAAAGGGAAGAATTCTAAGGCATCAATACGTATTTTCCAAAGCATTCAGTTTTCAACAATTTAATTATAACTGGATTTATCTTAGTGTTACTCATTCTAGTCAAGCATTTGGCCAGTAATAAGCCATATGACATGAGAAAAGGAAAGTTTTAAAGGGCTAAATTAGAATTTTAAGGTATGAAAGTAGAATGAGCACATCCTAGACTGCAGAAATATGGAAATTTTTAAGTGCAAGCTACCTGGCCACCCAAACATGGCAAGAAATTGCCTTCTTGACAAATGAAGCACAAAAGGCAACTGTCTACAAAATGTTTGGACATACAAACATTTAAAAAACATTTTCACATAAAGAATCTGGAAAAGAATAGATAACATGTATATGTATAACTGGGTCACTTTGCCGTATACCTGAAACTAACCAAAGCTGTTGATCAATTATACTCCAATATAAAATGAAAAGTTTAAAAAAAGCACTTTGACATGGAAAAGTGACACAAAATAGACAAAGAAAGAAAAAACAATCAGATTACAAAATTTTGAATTGAAAAATGCGGAGAGATTAAACACCCTGTGCTGTCCTAAAACCAAAGAAAGACCTAGAAGAATGACTGGTAAAATCAGAATAGAGCGTCTAGTTAATAGTTTTACACCACTATTCAGCTTTGACAAGGGCACTATGGTTATGTAAAAGAAAGGGAAGCTAGGTGATGGGAATATAGGAACTCTCTGTACTTTTCTGTATATCTTTGCCACTTTTCTGTATATCTCAAATTATCCCAAATCAAAGTTTTCATTTTAAAAATGGATAGAAAAGCAAGAGGAAAAAACAGCCAAGTAAAGGACAGAAACATGGAGTTCCATAATAAATGCAGGGTTTTGTAACTGACAAAACAAATGTCTTACGTTGATAACTTAAGGGGGGAAATTTAAAGTAGGAGGCAGTAGCTCACAAGCAATACAACTAATAATGTGAATAAATGAAAATGACAAAGCCTGGAGAACAGTGGGCAGCGGACAAAGGTGTCTTCTGGGGTTTCACAGATGGAATTACATGCTGCCTTTCTGAAAAACAGTTCTGCAATAAGTGACGGAAGCCGTAAGCTGATGCCTTTGACCTGGTAATACTGGTTTCAGCAATCTGTACCAAAGCAATGACTTGAAGGGAAAAAAAGCCACCTATTTTTATGAAGTTGTAGCTCTGCTCTGCAGTACTGGAAACTGTATGACTACTGGGTGTCGAGACAGATTATGGCACAATTAATTAAAGGGACTATTATTAATATAATAGAATTAAGAATCATAAATCTGAGAACTGTGGAAAGGAACAGGTAAAATAATTTTTTAAGAGCTCAGTACATGCAATGTAGTATCCTGGATTAGGTCCTAGAACAAAAAAAGGGTATCAGTGGGAAAAATTGGAAAATGGGATTGAACAAAGCCTATTTTAATTAGTAATATGGTCTCAATATTATTTTCTTACTTTGGATAATTTTCCATGATTATGAAGATGTTATTATGGGAAGATAGGTGGAAGGTAATATGGGAACTCAGTCTTGGTGACTTTTGTATAAATATATAATTATCTTAAAAGAAAAAGTTAAAGAGCTCAGGATTATATACAAAATTATGCATACACAGCAATCAACTAAAAAACACATTCACGGTATAAAAAAGTAGGTCAGTTCATAAAACACTGTCAGAGTTATAAAAATACTTTGCTCTTGCGGGAAGGGGGAGGTGGTACGGGGAGATATCTGGTACTTAGATTTTCACTGAACAACTGATTATCAGGATGTTTAGACTCAGAGTGGCTGGAGGGAATTTTTAAGTATTCACATCCTGATGGCCTAAAAACAACTTTTTCCAGCAACCAGGTTTCATTGAGGGAGTAAGGAAGACATTTACACTAATAATCTATTTATTCCTCAGGGACTGCATTTAGAATTCCATCGTACATGAAATTAAATTTTTTTTTCCCCCTAAAGAAAGGACACCTTCTGCTTGTTTACGGGGCACTCAGTTCCTTGGTTGTTGGCAAATTAAAAAGAATGGAAAGAGTTAACTAAAGATACCCTTTAGATATCTTTAGATCTATGGAAAGCTTGAACATCTGGGAACCTAGATCTCACCACTTCTGCCTCCTTAGGTGCCCCAGCAGCATAAACAGGCAAGGAGAAACCAAGAGGCAGATGGCACAGGCCAGGGGGTGGTGGCGATGGGGAACCCCTCCAAAGTGGCCTCATCAATGTCAGTTCTAAACCAATGGACTTATTACCAATTTGTAGAAAATAATTTCATTTAGTATTGTTGGAAACAGCACTGAAGGATTATCTTCATCGCAGGGTGGCGAGACCCTGCATCCAGAGAAGCACAGCGAGACTCTTCAATTTCTCCAAAGAGGCTCCGTGTGTGTGGGGCAACCAAAGTGAGTGGCTGTGCCAACTGCCAGCTACTCGATGAGCCCCACTCCAGCCACCACTGCCCACACCCCCGCCCCGACCCTGTCCTTCCTCCTGTTTCAGCCCAACTTTTATCAAAAGCCTGGTTGAAATGACACCACTGAGGGATGGTCTGAAAAAACCTGTGGCCCATCATTTCACTTCTAGACTTCACCTCTGACTCAGGTCAGACCAGAAAGCTGGTCCACACTTTCATAATTCTCCACCAATTAACTTGAAATGGGTTTGCCCTTTACTTCCAATGAGCAAAATTCAAATGTCTCTCTCTCTCTGTGCATAAGTGTGTATGTATATTTGGAGTATATTGCTGAGGACACTGATCACATTAATTGATGGTGGCCCCTATGTGAAGCTCCAATTGAGATTTTTTTGGGAGCGATCTAGAGAGCATGGGCTCTGGAGCCAAATCCTGACTCTGCTATTTAACTAGCTGCTTAACTTCCTATGCTTGTTTGCTTATCTGCAATAAGGAAATTGAGTCCCTTGAATTTTTGTGAGGATGAGAGTTAACAGCAATGAAGTCTTTAGGACTATGTCTGGCAAAAAGTTAGCACTCAATAAACATTCATTATTATGACTATTTTATAACAGAGCCTTGGAAAAACCATTACATTCCATAAGGACCTGAGATGCTTCTACCTCATGCACAGTGAGGGCACAGAGGGCAGGGGTCTGAAACCTTTCTTTCCTCCCAAGAGGCTTGGGGTCCCCAAGAGTGCCAGTGACTTTCTATAGCAGGGGGACCTTCAGAATCTAGGGTAGGGTGGGGGAGTTAGAAGCATGTGCTGTTTGCAGAAGTTCTTACCAGATTCTGAGATGCCCTAACAGGAATTCATACCATTTACTGTAAGAATCCTCAATGTAAATAATCACCAGGAGGCGCAAAAATGAACCCAAAGGTCAATGTTCATAACTGTGCCAAGTCCTATACACTGAAAAACCATGCTTTTTCCTTCCCCCCAGTCTGATCTGTCCTAACTCCATCTGCTGTCCCAGTACAGACAGATGCACTGATTATTCCATTATGTTTTCTGTGGCTTTTTCTAAGCGTTCTTATAAGTCTCCTCAGATCTTTTATGGAACAAAGAAGGATATAAAATAAATAATACAAAACACACACTTTTTGTTTTGAACTAAGTACAACTTCAGTTATTTATGAGAAAGCTGAGCCTCCTTATTAACACAAATTCCTAATAGGTGCTGGAATAGACATGCTGGCAATAGAACAGGGGAAGATCAAGAATTCAGTAAGCAATACAACTGGGAGGAAAGAACAGAAAGTGTCATCTCAGGTAACAGCTCAACCAGGCCTACTATTCCTGTTACTAATTGGATCTACAGTCTGTGCATCACACTCCTGGTCTACTTTCGTCAGTTTCACACTCAGCTTTACAGACATCACTGGCCCAGCCCTTCTGGGTAAAAGCAAAATAACGCTACTGCTTGCCCTTCTTCCTCCAGCCTTTGCTGACAGCCCTTGTAAAACACCTGGTAGAAAAGCAAATTATTCACAGTCCGCCTTCCTGTGTTAATGCGTTCCTTCCCTTCCTCACCATACAATTTATCTTTAAAGGTCAGGGTGTCAGCAGCAGACCAAGAACTTGTTCAGAATACCACTGGCTCTGGAGCAGTCGTCATCCAACCAGTATGTGCTGAGAACGAGGCTCAGCAAATTAAGAGCAACGGAGATTGCAACTGTGAGCCCTGGGATTCTTACAGAACCAATGGCAATATGGCAGCTTCCAGCCTAGGAGCCAAGGTTTTGAACCTGGTTGGTGTTCCCCGCTTAACCACTGCTCAGTTCAGTTCAATTCAGTCGCTCAGTCACATCCAACTCTTTGCGACCCCATAAACCGCAGCATGCCAGGCCTCCTTGTCCATCACCAACTCCCGGAGTCCACCCAATCACATGTCTACTGAGTTGGTGATGCCATCCAACCATCTCCTCCTCTGTCGGCCCCTTCTCCTCCTGCCCCCAATCCTTCCCAGCATTAGGGTCTTTTCAAATGAGTCAGCTCTTCACATGAGGTGGCCAAAGTACTGGAGTTTCAGCTTCAACATCAGTCCTTCCAATGAACACCCAGGACTGATCTCCTTTAGGATGGACTGGTTGGATCTCCTTGCAGTCCAAGGGACTCTCAAGAGTCTTCTCCAACACCACAGTTCAAAAGCATCAATTCTTTGGCACTCAGCTTGCTTTATAGTCCAACTCTCACATCCATACATGACTGCTGGAAAAACCATAGTCTTGACTAGATGGACCTTTGTTGGTAAAGTAATGTCTCTGCTTTTTAATATGTTATCTAGGTTGGTCATAACCACAGGAACCTATTTGCTGTTTTATGCATAGACATAGATCTGCTTTGGGATTAAGAAGCATATCTAGATCCTGCTACATAAGATGCAAACGAAAACGTGTTTAAAAAGCAGTGGGAAAAAAAGCTATAAAAAAGTATTGACCTGAAGCTATTTCCTATCTTCTGCATTCTTTCTCTAGATTCCTAAGGGTGCTTTTTAACATGTATTCAGTGTTGTGCTCTCTTGAGGAGGGGGATACTTACAGGGTGAGTGCAGACCACCACAGGCCGCTCATCCCTACAGACCATCAGCTGGTGGGCCAAGAGTGGGGAAACCGAGCCAGGAATCCCCTTTCCCATGGACCCACCACCCTAGCTCAGAATAAACGGATGACCCTCCAGTCTATTACAACACCTGTGTCAGGGGATGCTAGGTACCTGGATTGACAGTGGGCAGGGCCCCACCGCGTCGCCCACTGAACACATCTCTCTGCTGTCTGCCCGGGTTGGGCAGGTCACTGTTTTGCTCCTTCCCAAGACATCATGGAGACTGTGTGCCTGGCACAACCCTCCCCAGGCTCACATCCAGCCCCATACAGGGGTTGAAGGCAAAAGCAAGCAGTGGGTAGGGGCGGGGATAGGGAGGTTGGCAGAGCCTGAGGTGAAAAGGGGATTAGGGAGCCGAGAAGGACAGGTAGGGAGGTGGCCAGACTGTGCGTAAGCCAAGGCTCCAAGCCCCCCAGCGTACTCTGCACCGCCTCACTGGACTTTGCTTAGAGAACATAAAGTCAAAGATGGATCTATGTACAACTGTAACAAGTCATACCAGCACCAGGAGTCCAGAGCTAAGTTCACTCTCACTCTCCACCATAAAACAAGCCAGTGTTTATGACAGAGATGGCAAGCTTTCACTGTGCACATGTATGAGGCTGCCCTGGAGGAGGTGGGTGTGAGGGGTCCACACACCTGTTCAACTCCACTTTCACTGCATTACAGGGTAGAGCCTGGCTTATCTTCAAAGGCTTCTGAAGCCCACCTGTTCAAACAATAATTTTATCGGGTTGCACAAAGAACTGATGGTGTGAGATACAAGCAGAGTTGTGATGATTACAGAAACCCTCTCAAACCTAACTTGGCCAAAAGGATTTACTTTAAGTGTTAGGGAGATTAGGAACGAGAGAGGACTCAGGGATAATTGCTTATTAAGTGGCTCTGGTTTGTAGTTTGTAAAACTGGGCCATTATCCCAAGTCATTATTCAGATGCAAGAATATAACCTTGTCACTGAAAGCACATTTCTTACAAACCTTAGCTTCTGGGTCACTGTTGATACTACAAGAATCATCATCATCGGCATGTGGAGCATTTCTAGAAAGAAAAACAGAAAATAGGACTTAGGATTCTATTGCAATCTCCAGCTGCACAAAGCCACACCTTCTGGCAGGTGCGTCCGATGCCTTACCTGAGTTTCAAGGATGCATAGCGCAGGGTGGCTCCTTCAAACTCTTTTAAACTGGGGTCTGGGTTGACGGTGGCCGCGTGCAAATCCTAGGGGAAACGAGATCCCTGTTAATGCAGAAAGGCAGAAGGCCCAGTACATGGCCTCAGATAGCAGAGGAGAGAGAAGTCCTCCCAGCGTGAGGCAGAGAGTGTACGTGAGCTCAGGCAGAAAAAAAAGGCATGCATGGGCTGCTGATGCTGGCTCGGTGCAAATGCCGGTTCTTACAAGACAACAGGAACCTGGGGCGATCAGTCTGAAGTCATTCACAATGGGAGACATCAAAAAAAAGCGACATGTGTGAGCCCCACCGCCTGAGCCAGAAGCCCCTCAGTCCGTCCCTGCAGAATGCATGATGTTCACAAAGAAGATGCAGCCACAGCCATGCAAAAAGGGCAAAATACTGAATGAGCTAAAATCTGACAATATACTTGCCTTCCAAATGTCACTATTAATCTTTCCCCCATTCAGAACAGCAAAATCACTCCATGGCTGTTTCTAGACATGTAATTATTCACATAGGAAAAAGCACGTTGATTAAAAAAAAAAAAAGAAAATAATAAAGGGTAGAAAAGGAAAGAAAAGAAAAAAACACACACACACAAGACACTGTTGTTAGCATTGATATTCACGGGATGGGTTAGGGAACAAATCCACTCTAACAGCAACACGTAGCTCGCTCTCCCTAGATCCACAGCATCACTAGAGGCCCAGGGCAGGAGGGCAGAAGGGCACTTTAGTTACTTACCAAGACAAATGGCTGAATGTTATTACCAGACAGTGAAGTTATTATCTACATGTGGTCTTAAATGCACACAATATGCATCAAAGTATTAAAGGCCTAGCATACCTAATTCTGTAAGAATTTTTTCCCTCTTATTAATCAAAAGAACTGTTTTCTTGAGGTATGCTGGTCAATGAGCTGGTTGAAAACTGGGGAGTGTCCATTGCTAGGGGCATAACAAAACTAGGGGCCGAATTATCTCCACTTAAGAAAAAAACAATAATAAAGGAGGGTAAGGAACCCTGTCTGACCTCATGTTGCTGAGATTTAATCTAATAAAAAAGAGTCTAGACAATCTAATGTAAATTCCCCTCATTCATGCAAAGCTCTACTTCCTTGCCACCCAAGCCTCTTCACAGATTAATATTCGATCACAAAATGCTTTCCCAAACATAGTTATAGGACAAAGCATGAAGCCTTGCCTTGCTGGCAAAGCTCTTACAATAGAACTAGAAACTAAACAACTTCTTCCTTTATTCACCTCGGATAACAAGGGAACATCTTTTTTCTTCCTACTCCATTAACTGAATATTCAAATATCCTTCATGTGACATTTGGGGAATTAAATGATACTAATAAGACACCCAGGTACACTCTCACGAACTTGTTCCACTGATTTGTCAGGCAGATCTCTTTTCTTGAATAAGTCAACAGGAGGAACTCTTCCCACTAAGTAACTTTTCAACTAAAGTTCTTTGAAAATGAGACAGTAGTATTGACCCATAGCTTCGGCATACAATGAATAAAATTTTCAAAGCCACTCAGAACAGACATGGCTGAGTTCAAATGTCCTAGGTGTTGACAAATGCATTTATTTGGCTCTGAAGGCTTCTTTGAGGGCAAAATCATTGCAAATTTGGATCCATCAGCACTGCACAGCTGGCGCCACTGTTGCTTTCTTTCCTGGATTAGGCAGCTGACCTGTAGCTTTTCAAACTTACACCACTGTGTCTATTTATTTTTTAAAATGATTTCTTTTACCGAGCACAGAACAGGAAAGTTGTCCAGCCCCTCACCTCTTTCCTCACTTCATCCTCCAAAAAGTATTCGGTTTTCACTAAGGAGAAAATATTACAGGAAAATCTTCAACCTGTAAGTTGGGGGACCTGTGAACCCTCTAAAATGGGTGTGGGGTTTTGCGTTCTCTCCCTAGCTGCATTCTTGTGAAGATACTTTTTAAAAAGGCATGTGTCTGACAAAAGTAATCTGAAATCAGAAATCATACTCAAAAGACCCTGTGTTGGGATTATAGAGTGAAAGAAGAGCATTTTTAAAAACAAGTATTCAGAAAAGGCTCTGGCATTTAATCAAACATTTCTCTGTATGAGTGTGTTTAAATTTTTATATATATGTATTTGCTCTTTGGATGCAGGAGTCCCTGTAAAGTAAGTTGATTATGCTTCTAAAACTGTATGAATTCAGCTCTCACGCTACGGAGACATGAGTCAGTGGGCAAACTTCCAACAATCACCTTTTATGGATTTAAATAAACAAAGGTGATATACAGTGATTTTGGAAAACCTTAAAATAACATATAAGTATTCCTAAATAAACCCTTTAGCACGGAACTCAAGCAAGGAAAAATGGAAACTACTGTTATTTACTATGAACAAGCCAGAGTCTTTTTTTCCCTCCTAAATTTAAAATTTTCAGTGGCACTGAAGATGAGAAATGTTCTTCTTCACATAAGTGACTGTGATTTTTCTTTTTTAAAATCAAGTGCAACGAAGGACAAAAACAACTTGTCTTAAATTTTAAGAACGGTATCATCTATTCACCTATTTTTTTTAATTAAGAGAGAATACAACATTTTAGCTAGTAATTTAAAGAAAAAAGAAACCAACAAAGATGCTTGGGTTCTACAGAAAGCCTGTAGTTTGGGTGATGGGAGTGAGGGATGAAAGAAAAGAGAAAGACAATAAAAGAGGAAAAGGCAGATGGACTAACATGCCCTAGGAAAGACAGACACAGGATAGAGATAAAGGGAGAAAAGAGACCATCCTCTGTGAGCAGCAACCTCTAATGGATCGTCTCTCAGGCAATGCAGCTAAAAAGCCTTGCACAGCTGAGAGATGCTGGTGTCAGTATCATGGTGGGCACATACTCTCCTGGTGACTGCCGTGACCCTGGCCAGGCTGCAGCAGCTCTCATCCTGATTACGGTGATCACGCTCAGGTCTGAGAGAGCCCCAAAATCCTAGCTCTGGGGGTCTGACCTGGCACCTGGGGCATGGCACCTGCAGTGACCCTTCATGACCTTTCAGCATGGTGCCCTTCATGACCCCTTAAGGGAATCTGACTGTATAACTTCGACTACTGAGAGTTTTCTTCTTCCAGATTTCTCTTCTGGGATCTTAGAAAGCAGTTCCTCAAATCAAACAAAAATGCTGCACTGTCCTTCTGCTGGAAGAAAACTAAGAGTCGATCCTTTGACGATACCAACAGAGTTTTCCGGAGGATGGGGTCCAGGGGGATGAGAAAGTCCCTGGAGGTGCTACAAAAGTCTCTATGAAGTGGTATCGACATGCAAACTGGAGGGCAGGAGTGAGGGGCTGAACCCGCTGATGGCTGGGCAGACAGGCAAGCACATGAACATTCCACAGTGGTCTTGACGAAGCCATGATCACATCACCTCTGCATGCTCTCCAGAAGCTATGAAGTCAACACAGCCGTCTGGGAAGCTCGGGTTCAAACCCTGCCTCTGCCCTCACCTGCTTTGTGAACTCAGTTCCCTACATACCAGACAGGGCTAAAGAGACTTCCCACTGGAGTGTGGATGCCATGAGGTCAAGGATGTGAGCCCTCAGCCCAGGGGCTGGCTGCCCGAAGGTGCCCAGGAAACAGCATTGCCCTTATCCTCTATTCTTGCCGTGGAGAAAATAAATAAAGGCATTTGTAAGAACAAAATGTTTAAGAGCCCAAGGACTACAGAGCATTATCAATTATGCTTCATAATCCTCTTCTGTCAAGATCTGAGCTGTGGCCTTGATCATAAATGGCAGAGCACCTGGAACTCTGGAACTCTGAGTAGGCCAGTCAGTGTTAATGAGGACTGTATCCATGTACATGGGTTTATTTTTTCCTTCTTCTCAAACTGCTTTCTATGTTTTGTTGGATGCAACACTATCAAAAGAACAGTTATGGTTTGTCACGCAAACATAACACAAAGCAGTTTTAAAAAAATCTAACTAGAAAACAGATTGACAAATGCTTGTGGAATTAAATTAGTCTGTGTGAGCAGCAGCACAATTTAGAAACTATAAACTAGAGAAAAATCAGGAGAGGTGGGGCTCTAGTGCCGGCTCTGTGGCTACAGTAAGTCAGCGAAGAGCTCGCTCCCGCTACGAAGCCAGTTTATTCCTTCATTCAGCAAATATTTAACGAACGTTGCCACATACCGGGCACTGTGCCAAGTGCTGAGGATGCAAGACGAGGGGGGCAGGTCCCAATCCTCCAAAGAGGGAGGCTGACATGCCTCGAGTAAGAATACTACAAAGAGACACAATGCAAGGAAGATCAAAGGGCTCAGAAAGCAGGCAAATGAGAGCAATGATTCCCCAGAGACGCTAAGATGAGGCCAAAGTATTTAAGCAGAAGTGACACATAAATAAAAACAGACTAGATTCACTAGAAGACAGGCTTTTGTAATCCTTTGGCATATAATTTCCTGGAAAGCATATGATTTTTTTTCCCCCTTTTTTGGGAAAGTGCAAGTTGCTCAGCTATGTCTAACTCTTTGAAACCCCATGGACTATATAGCCTGCCAGGTTCCTCTGTCCATGGAATTCTCCAGACAAGAATAATAGAGCCATTCCCTTCTCCAGGGGATCTTCCCAACCCAAGGATCGAACCTGGGTCTCCTGCATTACAGACAGATTCTTTACCATCTGAGCCACCAGGGAAGTACCCCTTCTTTTGGGGGTGGGGCAAAAGCATATGATAAAGGCAGATTCTCAGGCCTCACCCTTAGAGAGTCTAGCTCAGTGGCCTAGGGTAAGAATAAGGAATCAGCATGTTCTGCAAGCCCCAGAGATTACCCTGGCCACAATCCTTGGTTCAATTGCCTGAGAAATACTGCCATAGCAGTCACTGGTCCCTTCTCAAAGGTTCCTGCCAGTTCTGAAATATCAAGACTCCGTGAACAGGTCAAGAAGTTCAGGAAAATGATGACAGACCGGCCCCTTTATGTTGCCGCCTTATTTCTCAATGTACGTGAAAATCCTCAGGTTCTAATGCAGTGCTTGGACATTATTCTCCTAGGCACTTAGCTGCACAGGCCCCTCCCAGACTCCAGGAGTGATGCAGCAAGAACGGAGTAAACTGTGATCACAACGAGATCACAGTCCTGAGAAACAACTAGGCCTCCCCTTGCTCTGGAGCCACTTTTTCCTCCTTGCCCTTATTCTTAAGGAACTGGGAAACTCCTTCATCTGGGAAGATTGTAAGTAAGACTTGCTCATGGGCCAACAGTTACTCATTAAAATATTTTGTGGAGCTCCCTCTTCTCTCTAAGACGCAACATCTAAGTAATTTGGAACAAACTGATGGATTAGGGGGAGACCGTCGCTGGGCCAAATTTCAGCGGCAAGTGCTTCCCGTCCAGTTTATAAACTTGCAAAAATACTGCTGGCGTCTGCAGAGGAAACACTATGCGTTGCACTTAACACTTCCCTGGTGAACTTTGGAATGTGAAATGTACAATTTTCAAACTGTAAGGAAGCCTTCAGTCCTAGACTTTTGTGAAGCTTAGTCAACAGATTTGGCACTTACTTTTTTTTTAAAGCCAGCTCAGGAAAAAGCTGTATAAAAATATGCGTTTCTAACACGACATATTACAAGTTTCTTCTCGCCCTTAACATTTTGCTTTCTCTCATGTTTCAAAATTAGTCAAAATAGACTCTATTTAAGGATCAAAGAAATGGCATTAGAGAAATAATCATTTTTTCTCAACTGTTATTAGCACCTGCGGCTGAGTACCAAAGAATTGATGCTTTTGAACTGTGGTGTTGGAGAAGGCTTTTGAGAGTCCCTCGTACAGCAAGGCAATCAAACCAGTCAATCCTAAAGGAAATCAATCCTGAATATTCACTGGAAGGACTGATGTTGAAACTGAAGCTCTAATATTTTGGCCACCTGATGCAAAGAGCAAACTCATTGGAAAAGAACCTGATGTTGGGAAAGACATTAGGCAGGAGCAGAAGCAGATGACAGAGGATGAGATGGTTGGATGGTATCACCGACTCAATGCACATGAGTTTGAGCCAACTCCTAGAGATAGTGAAGGACAAGGAAGCCTAGCATGCTGCAGTTCATGGGGTCACAAAGAGTCACACACGACTTAGCAACTGAACAACAACACAATGTTATGAAAAGAAGTCATTTTCTACTAGGCTCTGCATATGTCACCACCCTCCCCTGGAGTGAGATGAAGACATCCAAGGTTCTCCAAAGCCCCTGATAAACACGGAGTGAAGCCTGGGGTGAGGACAGGGGCCAGCACACCTCCACTCAGGACTGACTCCACTAGGGAGTAGGGGTGTGATTCTGGGTAAGCTCCTTCACCTCTCCATGTGGGTTGTCAAATATAAAAAAGGAATGACAATTATCATACAGATGCATAGGAGTAAGGATGATAGCAGTAAGGAAATAAGCCATGAAGCTGGTGCTGTAAATATTCAACTTCCCTTAGCACCTCTGCTTTAATATCCTTGTCAGCACCTGCAGGACCTGGGAACATGGAAGGCTGGGTCTTCCCCAACCTGTCCTCTCTACTACCTGCTTATCCCTCTGCCCCTAGGATTTCAATGTACTGTCTTTTATATCTGCTTGGTTCTTTGACTCTGTGGATGGCCCTATGCACAGGGAAAAACGTGTATGGAGCAAACAACTGAAAGGTTGATCTGAAGAACATCCATCCCACTGGTCTATTAAAGTGCTGGGTATGAGCCTGTCTCTGAAATGTCAAAAAGCTACACTCTGTTAACATGTGTTTTGGAGGGATAAGACTTTATCCAACATGATGGCAACAGAAGAGAGGAATAGAAGCAACTTCAAGGTGGAAATTTACCCAGTGCTGGGGTAGATTACAGGATTTGGAATTGAGAACTGGGCATCTGCCCACCCTGACCTGGTTACTCAGCTCACTGAGCCCTAGTTACCTCTTAAGTGGGAAACAGAACAGCTGTCTTCTCTGCCGCATGAAGAGTTCTGAAGGGAACAAATGAAGTGACATTTATGAAAATACCCTGAAAGCTACAATAAGTCATGAATAGCTGCTGGGAGGCTGAGCAGTGGAGATGTGATGGAAATACTAAAATCCAGGAGAGGAACTGGGTGGGCAGGCAGGCAGGCCTTGGGACACAGTTTGAGCTGGGAAGGGGGCTGGGCAGTGAGGGGAAAGGGAGGGAAGCAGGCAAGGATGGGGGCAGAGCAGGTGACGCTGGATGTCAGAAGGAGGCTCAGGGATGTGAATGTGGACTCTGCCACCTGATCATCTTCACCAGGGTCAGCAGCCCACCTGTGCTGCATTCTTCCCGAAACTTTGTTCAGAAAATATGAAAACAAAAGTTTTCCATGTTAATCAAAGAAGTAAAAAATCTGAGTCACTTAAACCCTGAGATGCCCACCTTGGGCCTTACCCCACCCATGCCTCAGCCTCAGGATGCAGGCTTCAAGACAAATTTCATTTCTTCCATATACGGAAGACAAGAGGCTCACTGAACAGAAATAGTATCTCAAAGTCAGTCTGATCATCTCACCTCTGGACAAAGAGAAAGCAGGTGGGCTGGAATCTCAGAGCTATGGAAGCCAAGTGAGGAGAACTCTAGCCTGGAATTCAGAAGGATTTGGGAACCCTGAGTTCTAGACTCAGTGTGGCTGCTGGACACTGGCCTCTCTGTGCCTCAGCTCCCCTGTCTGTGATGGATGGACACTGGCGCCAGATGCCCCCTTCTCACCCTGGCATTCTCAGCTTACAGGGCTCTCCCTGGAAGTGAGGATGGTAAAGGGATGCAATAGGAGAGTGAAGTCCTGGGCTGGAGAGACTCTAACAGAGATGCCAAGCAGTGCAGGTGAAGATGAGAGAGGACCTCTGCATCTCACTGAGGGCCCAGGGGTGTCCTGGTCCACTCGGCTCCTGGGAGAAATCCCAAGAGGCACCTGGGCTGGCATGGAGGAGGACTCCACTTCCTGGTAGGCTGAGTTGGTTCATCCCCACCTTCCAGCACACCTCACACAAGGTGAATAAAAGACAATGGGGTTTGCTCTGGGAGCAGGAATAGTATGCTAATAAAAAAATTATCAAAATTGCCCAATAACAAGCAATGAAATCCTAAGTGATTCAGTGGAACTGAAGTGGGTGTCTGACCATCAGGGCCCTGTACCAATAGACCAAAGCGCCAGTCTATCCACAGGGGGTTATAGCTTGCCCTAACTGTCACTTGAAAGATGGAGAGTTTGAGGCCTAGGTGGAGTAAGTGAGATGCTGAAGTTCAGTAACAGCAAGAATGTGGTTGGAATGTAGGTCTTCCTGCCTCCTAGAGAAGGGCAAGTAAATAATGGAAGATGTTGTTTACTTTTAAAGACAGGAAGGGTAATAATAGCAGCAAATATGTAGAGAGGCTTTCGGGTAAGAGATGCAGTTCAAATTCCTTCCATGTCCTCAAAGTAAAAGAAAATAAGTTGTTTAAAGAACAAAAGACTGTGGTCAGAGAAAAGGCAGAAGTGCCTGTGTCAGGAATCAAACCTCTTTTCTCAAAAAAAAAAAAAAAAAAAAAGGCATTACTTAACTGTGACCTTTCCCACTATAATTCTCTTGAATATTTTGTTATCAGGATTCACAAAGGTTCACTGCAGGAGTTTCTGTATTAACAACTATCATGATGGAATTTTTTTTAATTCTTTGTTTAAACATCAGATTTCTTCCTCAAGGATAGAACAAATTTATGCTGCTAATTATTTCTAAAATAATGTCACTTCTGCTAAATAAATGGATTCTCTTTTTTTATTTTTTATTAGAAATTAAGCATTGAAGGGTTCTCAAGGGTTATTCCTGCAGACATTCTCTCTGTGCAATCAAATGAGCCCAAGGATATTAATAAGATGTGCAATAATTATAACACGTCAGGCCAAGAGACGTTCTTCCGTGTGTAAATATTTTATGGAACCAGCACTGTGAAGTGGCACCTACAGAGTAAAGTACTGCCTCAGTGAGCCCCAGGGAATCTTAACCACTTCTCATTAATCAGCCTCTCTTACTTTCTGTACCTGAAACGGTATTTAAAGAGACCTAAAGCCATTAAAAAATAAAAAGATCCCTGAAAGATGATATTAACACTATTCACAAAGAGGAAGCATTTCAGAGGTTTCAAATGCAACATGCATAAAAATCGGAAAGCTTACCTTGATGACCTGTTGGGGCAGAAGCAATGAGTCTAAAGAGAAATCACAAGTTACATCCACTCTACTAAGCCATTAAAAAGATACTCCATTTTACCTCATTCTCGGGGGTGGGAGATGACGTTACAGAACTAAGGGACCCTTTCCTAGAACCCTGAAGATCTGCTGGGATGGACACAGGGCGTTCCCACTGAGTCGTCCCTGTTGGTATGTGCCAGTAATAGGTCCCAGCGATGTCACTGACTCTCTTCCAGCCAGGTGGCAAATCTGGATCAGTCTGAAAGGAGTGGTCACTCCATATATCTGCTGGAAAATGGAAGAAAAAAAAAGAGAGAGAAAGGGCTTTATTAAAAGAAGAAACAACCACAGTCTTCCGGTTTTAGTTCCAATGGTCAGGAGAATTCCACAGGCAGATGTATCCATAGCCCAACTAAAGCCATCCTATAAACACCAAGTATGGTAAGAGGGGGGATACAGAAAGGAAGAAAGAACTGGAAAGTTGACACTTGAGGACATGGATATAAAAGGACCCATTATCGTCATTTTATAGTTCCAAGGACTTTATGAACAGGCTAAAGCTCCATTAGTTACAATCAACTACTCAAACAAAATTTGCAAGATTACACACAAAATCTACTGAACCCCTTTGTAAATTAGTAAAATTTACTGTTTGGGATCACACACCCAGCGACAAGTACACTTCTAATTTTCTTTGCTTTCTGGATGAGTTGCTGGATTTATGCATACTACACTTGTTACTTTGCTTTAACAACTCCTCCTATTTGATGGTAAACATCTAAAAGCAGCCATGTCTTTTGTAAACTCTGGAGTTCCAAACTGCACACGGAAGATTCCCAAAGAAAACAGACTGAAAAAGCCTTGGAATTCAAAAAGGAACTCTAAAAACAGACCAGTAATGCAAATACAGGAAGGAGTATAGTGTGGAACACAATAGAGAATGGTGGGGATTATGGCAAACTGGTGAAAGTGAAAGTTGCTCAGTTGTGTCCACCTCTTTGCAACCCCATGGACTATACAGTTCATGGAATTCTCCAGGCCAGAATACTGGAATGGATAGCCTTTCCCTTCTCCAGGTGATCTTCCCAACCCAGAGATTGAATCCAGGTCTCCCACATTGCAGGCAGATTCTTTCCCAGTTGAGCCACAAGAGAAGCCCAAGAATACTGGAGTGGATGGCCTATTCCTTCTCCAGCAGATCTTCCCAACCCAGGAATCAAACAGGGGTCTCCTGCATTGCAGGTGTATTCTTTACCAACTGAGCTATGAGGCAAACCAGTAAGCATGTACAAAGTCCAAAGGCCTTTAAATTCAAAAAATAATTCTTTTTTTATAAATTAATTTTTTTTCCTTTACTTTACAATATTGTGTTGGTTTTGCCATGCATTGACATGGATCCACCATGGGTGTACATGTGTTCCCCTTTCAGAACCCCCCTCCCACCTCCCTCCCAATTCCATCCCTCTGGGTCATCCCGGTACACTAGCCCTGAACACCCTGTAATATGCATCAAACCTGGGCTGGCATTTCATTTCACATATGATAGTTAACATGCTTCAATGCCATTCTCCCAAATCATCTGGCCCTCACCCTTTCCCATAGAGTCCAAAAGACTGTTCTATACATCTGTGTCTCTTTTGCTGTCTCGCATACAGGGTTATTGTTACCATCTTTCTAAATTCCATATATATGCGTTAGTATACTGTATTATTGTTTTTCTTTCTGGCTTACTTCACTCTGTATAATAGGCTCCAGTTTCATCCACCTCATTAGAACTGATTCAAATGTACTCTTTTTAATGGCTGAGTAATATTCCACTGTGTGTATGTACCACAGCTTCCTTATCCATTCGTCTGCTGATGGACATCTAGGTTGCTTCCATGTCCTGGCTATTGTAAACAGTGCTGTGATGAACACTGGGGTACACGTGTCTCTTTCAGTTCTGGTTTCCTCCGTGTGTATGCCCAGCAGTGGGATTGCTGGGTCATATGGCAGTTCTGTTTCCAGTTTCAAAAAATAGTTCTTTAGGCACTGTGTGTATGCGTGTGTGTGTGCAGGGTGGGACAAATAAAATACATCTACTGGGCAATTTCTGCCATCTCTGGACCATATCAATATTTTATTAGTTTACTGGATAATTATTTGCTTTTAAATATCTCATTTTGGGCTTTCTTATAAAATGGGAGAGGAGAGAAGAGGAAGCAGAGTAAGAAATCCATAGAGAGAGAGGCATGATGGAGAAATTGCAAGCAGCTAGATGAACATACATAGGTAGGAAAACATAATCAATTCGCACTCTACATCTGGGAATCACTTTATTCTAAGGAGAGGCCCTTTCCTACGTGGTCATTCAAAAGAGGCTGGAGCCAGTACAGCAATTCAAAGAAAGTAGGCTGGCCTTGCCCTGTGCAAATGTCACTGAGACTGCTACCATTGCAAGATGAAAAAAAGAAGCCAAACAAAAAAGTTGATTAAGACGACGGCACAGATGTGCATTCATGAGGGTGTTTGGCATCCCAGCTTTCACTTTTCTCATTTAAATCTGTCAGAGGCAAAACTGCCACTTGTCTCAAATTATGATAGAAACTTCCCCTCCCCCTACAGGAAATGAAGCATGATTAAATAATTTCAAGTTACCCAAATCTTTCACAAACAACTCGAAACAAATATGTGCATACACTCCTCTGTCTTGTCTCCTTGTTGGGGGGTGTGAGGGTTGTTTCTGCTGTTGCTTTATTGTCAGTATTTCAACTAGGATGGGAAAAAATACACAGGTCTTGGGATTCAGTTGGAGAAAACCCTACCAAGGGTGTCCCCTTGTCAAATTCTAGCAGCTCACAGACAACAAACTCAAGATGGAAACTAATAAAAGAAAAAAAGGAGGATGCTAGTAAGCATTTCTGTGGTTTTTAAGGTACAAGGGCCTGACTTTATACATGTCCTAGTTGTCTCTACAGCTGGGACATTAGCATACATAAAGAATAGCTACATACCAACCTAGACAGCATATTGAAAAGCAGAGACATTACTTTGTCAACAAAGGTCCATCTAGTCAAGGCTATGGTTTTTCCAGTAGTCATGTATAGATATGAGAGTTTGACTATAAAGAAAGCTGAGTGCCAAAGAATTGATGCTTTTGAGCTGTGGTGTTGGAGAAGACTCTTGAGAGTCCCTTGGACTGCAAGGAGATCAAACCAGTCCATCCTAAAGGAGATCAGTCCTGGGTGTTCATTCATAGGACTGATGTTGAAGCTGAAACGCCAATACTTTGGCCACCTGATGCAAAGAGCTGACTCATTTGGAAAGACCCTGATGCTGGGAAAGATTGAGGGCAGAAGGAGAAGGGGATGACTGAGGATGAGATGGTTGGATTGCATCACTGACTCAATGGACATGGGTTTGGGTGGACTCCGGAAGTTGGTGATGGACAGGAAGGCCTGGTGTGCTGCGGTTCATGGGGTGGCAAAGAGTCGGACATGACTGAGCAACTGAACTGAACTATGAACTATGAGAACATGACGTCATGTCAGATCAGGGGCAAAGACCAAGGTCAGCAGCCTTTGAGTTTGGCTGTCTGAGGTGATGGAAAGGGGCCTGGGGGCTACAAGGCAGGAATTGGGTTCTGTCTTCAATCAGACCCAGTCACTTATATTTGGTTTAAATGCTGAGTTTCTGCTGACATTTTGTTGGAATAAAACTTAAAAGGGGGTTATTTCATTGCTAAAAATTGATGATGAGATGATGATGGGGGAAGTGAGGTGGGAACATTTACAATACAATTAGCAGTTAGCAGCTCAGAACCATTTATAGGATCCCTTCCACATCACCCTATACTGGCTGTAAGGAATGTAAGTTCCATGAGGGCAGGCAGACGTCATCCCTGTCACGGTCACCATCCTATTTCCAACAGCTAGCATGGCAGGTATTCAATAACAATGAGCCGGATGAATGCTGGAGAGATGGCAGATGGATGGACAGGCAGATGGGGTAGACAGAAGAAAGGAAGACAGGAAAGAATAATGAAGAGAGAAGAAAAGAGAATAAATGAATGATTCTCGAATGATGGGAACTGAACTTGGCACCTGGCAAAAGAGGAATTCTAAAGAAATCAGTTCTGTGCAATTTCATAAAACTGAGCAACTTCACAGAATACTCTGAAAAGCTAGCTTCTAGTTAAGAGCAACGTCTACTTCCTTTGATGGTGTATGTGAATGTTCTTGTGGACAAAAAGAAATAAAGATATGATAAACTGGGAAGAGTCCTGGGCTGGAGTTGAGATTTTCTTTCTTTTCTCATTGATAGGTTCCACAGGAATAGTAGGAAACATGCCTTCTGAGGCACCTCAGTGCCATTACATTTCATTTTGTTTAATCTTCAAAGCCCCAACTTGCTTAGTTTTCCTATATGAAACTATGTACACATTTAAATAAGTACCCTGGACCTTATTCAATAGGTGGTTTCCAAATGTTATTAAATTAGGAGGAAGGACAGTGTTGCTGGCAGGTGGAACTCCAGGCCTGTCCAGTCTTTTCACCATGCATGTACGTCTGCGTGCACTAAGTCGCTTCAGTCGTGTCCAACTCTTTGCGACCCCACGGACTGTAGTCCACCAGGCTCCTCCGTCCATGGGATTCTCCAGGCAAGAGTACTGGAGTGGGTTGCCATTTCCTTCTCCAGGGGATCTTCCCAACCCAAGAACTGAACCTGCGTCTCTTATGTCTCCTGCATTGGCAGGCAGGGTCTTTACCACTAGCGCCACCTGGGAAGCCCCTTTTGACCATAGCAGCACCCTTTTTATCTGTTTTAAATATTGGTCTTGTATGTATGAGTTTCCTTGAAAAAACAGGGATCAGTTAATGCTCACACCAATCCCACCAGAAGGCAAGGACAGTGTAACCAAGACAGGAAGATAGGCTTTGTGGCTTAAACCCAAGTTCTCTTAATGCTGCCGTGAGGTTCTCAGGGGCTGGTAATGACAACACTGTTAATAAGAGTAAAAAGTCACAGGCATGCTGACGTAGACTGTGGGCTGACTTACCCAGCTCCTTTACTGCAGGAGTTCCTGGAGTGTCCACTGTGGCCTTATGAAGGGTACACTACTGTTACCCCGTATCTAAGGCCAGAGAGGACAGCAGTTCGGTTTAAAGCCAAGGGGTAAACTAGGCCCCAGTGTAGAAATGGATGCTATTTTTTCAGAGACCTGAGTAAGATCAGTTACAGTCAGCTTGGGGGAATTTAGAACGTGAGTAAGTGGGGATGCAGACAAAAGAAAGAACACAACGGCTTCGAGTCTGAGGCCTGCTGACCTGACCAGGGTTACAGAGCTGGTAACTGAGCACATCAAGACCCACCCTGGAGCCTGGGTACATCGATGCCAGGACACTTCCATTGTAGGCTTTGCATAGGGGCCTCCCTTCTTTATCTCCCTCATTAATTCTGCATCCAATAAACTCAGGCCACCTCAGCTGGTCTGTGGATCTTCAGCCTCTCCTGTTAGAGGCCTGGGTTTCAAATTCTACCCCCAGACACACAGCGGAGGCTGAGATCCCACCCATTTCTCCCTCCGCCCTTCCCTACAGGATCTCACATGTGAGAAGCTTTATGGTCATCTGTCCTGTCATCACTGCATCCCTGCCTCTTACTGAAGGTGCCTTCAAGGAGAAGAGGTTCAGTGGCAGGAGTGGAAAGGTACAGGTATCCTTTCCAAGTGGCCCACTTCATTGTGTGCGGTTCTGTCCCAGAAGCAGGGCCTGCAAGTCGGAGTATAAAAATAGCAAGGCTGAGAGCCCTAAGAAAGTCCCTCTTGTGCTCGGAACCTCTTGGGCCAAGAGTGATACTTGGCATAGGAACAAGGGGCCTGTCTGTGAGCAGCAAGGACCCGCCCTTCCAGCTGCCTTTGGGTGCCAGTGCGCTGGCCTGGCTCCACCCCAAGACTTGCCTCTCCTCGGCAGTTGGGTCTGTGAGTGAGGCAAGCCAGCCTCTCCTCACCCTCTCCCTTGGGCTCACTAGCAGGAACCAAAGGGTCAAATGGAAACAAATGAGCATCTAGCAGCAGCTGGAAATTTCCCTTTCTGCTCCGGAGGCCACAGGAAGGAGGGATGGGTGAGCTGGGATTCTAAATTTGGTAACGTCTGCAGCACAGAGCACAAAAGTCTCCCTCTGGTCCTCTGAATGGCCCTCACTCCCTTCCTCGACAGCTGTTGTGTGCCCAGTGCCTCAGTGTGCAAGGCAGGGGGTGAGGACCTTGTGAACAAAGAGAAGACAGATGAACTCCTTCCACAAACACTTCCTGCTTACTCTGCACCAGGCATTGTTCTAGGGCTGGGGGCACAGAGGTCATCAGATAGACCAAGCCAGACCCCGCATCCGAGCCCTGGGATCTCAAGCATCAGTCACCTGAAGAACCTGCTAGAACACAGATCGTTGGGTGCCATCCTCCCAGTCCCACCCTCACCCCAAGCTTCTGACTCAGTGGGTCTGTGGTGGCGCCCGAGAATCTGCATCTCTCACAGTTCCCAGGTGCTACTGATTTCACACTGTTGGCTTTGGGAACCAGACTTTTTAAGAATGAAAACAAAAGGTAACCATTCTTACCTACCAAATCCCATCTGACTGCTGGCTTCAGAAAACAGAAAATGTGAATTATATTTCATCACTCATTCATTCACCCACTTATTCACGCATTCCCTTGCACAGAGGGACTCTACTACATACCAAGCACTATTCTAGAAGCTGGGAATACAGCAATGAATAAAAGAGGTAACTTAGGGATAATGGAATCAGCTGTGTCTGGTGATGGGCTATTTGGTAGAATAGTCTGAAGAAAGAACAATGTCACCCCCAAACAGAAGGGGCTGGCCTTGGGAAGAGACTAGGGAACAGCATTCTGGAAGAGAGAACCTCAAGTGCAAAGTCCCCGTGTCAGGAAAGAGGCTGTCATGTCATTACAACAGAAGGTCACATGAATGAGAGATGAGTGATCCAGAATAAGACTTAACTCCATAAGACCTAAGAATTCACCCTCTATGCAAAGGAAAACTCATGAAGTTCTTGTGTGGTCTGTGTTTTCAAAATCAGAAGAGCAATCTGCACAACACTCCCATTCTTGGAGAAGAAAAACCTCTCTCTTTCAAAGTCTCAGCTGCAGCTGCTGCTGGCTACTCTTTCTGAGCAATGTTATTCCCAAGGGAGCCAGGCACCCAAGTCCAAACTGCTCTATGTGAATTTAGTGTTAAAACCGCTTCTCTGCTCACAGGTGGTCTGCTTCCATTGCCTCTCTCTCTCTCTCTTCTTCTCTAACTCACTACTTAGCCCCTTTATGTTTTCTGGACCTAGAACTTTATTGTCAGGAAACAGCAAGAAGGCTCTTCAGCCCCTCCAGCTCCATCATTGGCTTCTGGCGACAACAGCACAGAGCCAGGACTCCAGGTCATTCATTATAGGTTTGCTGAGGGTTCCAGTTAGCACACGGGGCTGCTTAGAACATATTGTGAAACTGTCCTAAGTCGAAGGAACTGGCAAAAAAATACGACTATGGAGACAAGGGGATGAGCCCCAAATGCCCCAAATCCATGAATTCTCAGACTTCTGACCTGCTGGCCTGCTGCCCCAAATAATTTCAGAGCCTCTGCTCTTTCTTATATTCATTTGCAGGGCCTACCTAGGACTCTCAAGTGTCTATCACAGCCTCAGAAAAGTCACACATTTTACTCCACTGAGCTCTCCCGTGGCTGCAGTCTTCTGCAGCTCTAAGAAAACCCTAATGGTTTTGGGAGTGTTGACTTTCTAACTCTTTCTCCTATATTTTCCTTTAAAAAAGTTAACATTTTTAATGTTTTTGAAATAGGGAGTTCTTTGTAACTGAGGATTTTCCTGTTAAAGATTCTTGAGTAAACGTTCTAAGAACTCACAATTTAAACGGTTCTTAAATCTGGGCCTTGTAATATTACATACTTTGTGTATTTTCATCAAGGATTTTGGCATAAGCTCAACACAGTATTTCTTAATTCAAACTCACTGGGGACCTAAGTCTTTGCTAGGCTTACTCAACTAAATTTGTTTCAAGGCTATATTACTTTTACAGACAAGAGCTCTGGAGTCAGTCAATAGCCTTGAATCTCAGCTCCAATGCTGGCGAGCCATGTCACCTCAGACAAATGGCTTCATTTCTAATGGCTTGTCTGCTTACTATGACAGAACTGATGACAGCTTCTACACCATACAGTTGATGTGCAACACAGTGCTCAGCACAAAGCCAGACACGTAATAACCACTCAGTAAATCTTGGTTACTAGTCACTATTAATTACTCCATTCAAATGTGGCTTTGGGGGAAAAGACTCTGGAAAAAAACACATTTCGAAATGGCATCAACCACAGTGCTTTTCACTGAAAAACTAAGATTCCCAAGAGTTTGCATCCACCAAATGTGTTTTTTACTAAAAAAAAAAAGTAGTTATTTAGATCAAGAAAAGTAGATGAGGACGTTGGCCACTGACATGTCCATTCAGAAACAAAGCATTACATGAGGACACACTGGTTTGAGTTTGTGGCATCTCTTTAAACAGCATCTGGCTGCTTTATGCCATGCAGCTAGGCCATTAAAGAAGTAGAAATGAAATGAGAACAAAATAGGTTATGAAGTCTAAGTATTATTTCAGGCACCCTTTTTTAGAGACTGCTCTGCCTCAGGTCAAGAAAGCACGCAAAAGGAACTGATCTGATGATGATGTTAAATAAAAGGGAAATTATGCCTCCCTGTTTACAGACTGTTAACCAAAATCAAAACAGTCAAGGGGATGCTGCAAAGACAAATTTAAATACTAAAGGGCATGAGATGTAAGCCACTAAAAATTATCCAGAGGGAAAATTGGTATTTGTAAATATGAATTCATCCATTCACACCTATACAATACATATGATTGAAGTTAATCATATGACCTAGCTACAGAATATTTAAAATATCATAAGGTCTCATTCAACACACTTACACAATAAAATGTGTTTTCTTACAAATTATAAAAAGGGATATTAAAATTTTAAGATACGAAATATAACCTAAGAACACTACTTCCTTTTACAGAGTGCACAAAGTACAAAGTAGCATAATTTACAATCACTACCGAGAAGCCACAGGCTCAAAGTCTCCAGCCCTCTCCAAAAAAGTAAAAATAAAACATTAAAACTTGAATGGAGATTTATATTTTAAGAAAGCTACAGGCCATTGTGATAACCTCAATTTTGTTTTTCTAAGAAGCACTGGGAAACACCTGTGATGAAACCAACGCAATCTCCAAAATTCAAAAGTTTAATCACAATACAAAATGGAGAATGTATGCAGGTGGGCATGCTCTTGAATCAGCAACTTGTTGGGTGATTTTAAAAGTAAAGGTTACAGCACACACAAAACCGCTAGGCAGGTTCATTGCCTTTTCCTCCAGCTGTCTGACCGCTTATGTAGTGGATGGCAGCAGGGCATCCTGTTCAACAGCAGATGGGATTATTCAGGTTTGGCAGGATGATCAATAAGTCAGCCCGAATAGTCTTTGCTTTCAAGTTTGGGCATTTAGTGCCTAAATACAGCGTAATAGGGATATCTATGACCAAATGATTAAGCAACTGTGCAGCAAAACTCAGAGACCGTGTCCAGCTGCCATGCCAGCAGTCAATCCAACCACACACCTTCCTCATTTGGTTATTATTTCACAGTGAGCCGTTGGAGAGGAGAAGACAAACTTCTACCTCAGGCAGCAATCTTTCTTTGGCTTCCATTCAATCAGAGAGACGCAATGACTACCAGCACCACACTCTTTCAAGGCAGACAAGTCTGGAAGTGTAACAAGTAAAGCCCATTTTCCAGCCCTCCACCATTCTGGCAGCCCTTCACTACACTTTCCCCTTAGAGCTGTGGTCCTCTTCAGGCTGATGACAACAGTACTGATGGAAGTTATTCCAGAGGCTGCCTAGACCAACTTCAAGGTCATTGTTACTCTAAACGGTGGCATGCAAGGACCTGACTTCTCATCTACATTAAGTATTAGGACAAAAGATGATTAGGGAGATGCTGCGAAATTGACAGTGTATTTGACAACGAACTATAATCTGGTCTTTTACCAGCAGATTAAAAACGTACACTGAGGACTTCCCTGGTGGTCTGTGGTTAATCACCTGCCTGTCAGCAAGAGAGACACAGATGTAAAGAACAGACTTTTGGACTCTGTGGGAGAAGGTGAGGGTGGGATGATTTGAGAGAATAATTGAAACATTTATATTACCATATGTGAACAGATGACCAGTCCAAGTTCGAGGCATGAAACAGGGCACTCAAAGCCGGTGCACTGGGACAACCCAGAGCGATGGGATGGGTTCGGGATGGGGGACACGTGTACACCCATGGCTGATTCATGTCAATGTATGGCAAAAAACACCACTATAGTATAAAGTAATTCGCTTCCAATTAAAATTAATTAATTAAAAAAAAAAAGAATCTCCCTGCCAATCCAGGGTCCATGGGTTTGATCTCTGGTCTGGGAAGATCCCACGGAGCGACTGAATCCTTGTTCCACAACTACTGAAGCCTGTGCACCCTAGAGCCTGTGCTCCGCAACAAAAGAAGCCACTGCGATGAGAAGCTGTCACACTGCAAACTGAGAGCAGCCCCTGCTCACCACAGCTAGAGAAAGCCTGCATGCAGCAAGAAAGCGACCCAGCACAGCCTAAATTAATTTTTTTTTTTTTGGTAAAGCACGCTGAAGTGGATGCCATCTTTTCTGAAATCAAAATTTAGTGTGGGAGCACACAGAACTATACTCCCATAGATTAAAATGTGTATATTTTGTTTCTGATATAAAAATAAAAGCAAGCACTTCTAGAACACTACAGAATTTTCAAAGTCCTGTAACTAATTCAATCTCATTTGATCCTACACAATCTGAGGAGATAGGTACAGGAGACACACTATTTCCATTTTACAGGTGAAAAAACAGATTTTAGTATGTTACATAATTTAATGGAGGAGGAGAAACTGGTTGTTGTTGACAGTGGAGAAATCGCATTGAATTTTTTTGTTTACAAACCATGCTATTTGTTAAGAATATTTTTAAAGGTTGTGTCCTTAAAAAAAAAATCAGCATAACTGAAGTAATTTGTTTAGTATGCCTGAGTTGTTAGTGGACAAGCTATAATATTTGATGTAAAATGTAAAACAGGATTTGTAGGCTATGCATTGGGTGGGGGAGTGAAGAGAAATGTCTTCTGGAGATTAACTTTTAAAATACACAGAGTAAAGGATCAGGGTAAAAGCTGTTCTTTTATTAGTCCTCTGAGATATTTGTTCTCCACCTAAGTTAAAAGAGAATTTGAAGCAGCTTATATAAAAGACAGAAATATATTTGAAACAGTAAAATAACATGAGAAAATAAGAGCCATGGAGTTGTGAGAAAATTGAATTTCTTGCCCCTAAAATTTACAAAGTTTTAGCTATCTAATAAAAGAAGTTTACCAAAAAGGAAACTCTTTCCTAAGTATCAAATCTAAAAGAAACTTAACATTTGGTAAACAGCACTGGAAGTAGAAAGGCAGTAAATGGTATGGCTTCATATTGCATCTAGGTGGTTTTAATTTCTAATCTTGTTATAAATTATAATCACAGTATACAATAGGTAATTATGTGTAAACTTTTTGAAATAATAAAGTGGGCAAACTATTCTGTATCTTCCTTTTGTCTATGAGAAGCCTGGTGTCTGGGTCTCCCAAATGAGGCAGCAGACACTGCAAACCGTTCATCAGTTCCGAGTGTTTTCCCTCTTATTGGACACTTGGCCATCCAGAATACATTTCCCAGCCTCCTGTGTGGCTAGGTATGGCTATGCAGGTTACATTCTAATACTGGGATGTAAGTTCAAGGACTGTATAGCAGCTTCTAAGAGCCTTCCTCATAAAATAGCTTGCAGGCACATTTTTCCTTGCTGTCTGGAACAGACAAGCCTTCCTGGACCATCGGTATACCGGCTATCCGCTAGGGATGCTGGAATGGTAAGGCCACGGAACTTGGGTTCCTGAGGTCTCTGTGTGGGACAGAGCCACTGCAGCAGTAGGCTGCTACCACCAGGCTTTTATGTGAAAGGGAAATGCGTTTCTATTGTAAATAAGCCACTGCTATTTTAGAGTTTTACATTACTAACAGCTGAAGGCGATCCTAACTCATCCATCTAATGGCAGGAAAATGAATTCCAAACCTAGTACCTAGGAAAGAAACTAGTACCAAGGATTAGCTTTGCAACCCCATGTTCAATACCAAACTCACAGGCATATAAATTATAAAGCTGAGTTCAAAAACCCAGGCTCCTGACTCCCAACTTCTTCAACATTTCCCAAAACCGTCTACTGTTGGAATATAACTTCATTGGTTATCATTCATTATCTTCATCACCACTGGTACAAGCAAGCATCTTAACTGCATCTCCAACTCTTATAAAAATACCAAATGCAGACTCTGTGTTGGGTCTAATTTATCACAAACCTCAAAACCAGTGTCTATCAGGATTCAACCAACCACAAGCAACATTCAGCCATCCATTTGATTCTTTGATTTGTACCATCCTCCTCCCCTACTTCTTCCAATTCTAGGTCAGGAAAGAAAAGCAAAGATTCTCCAGGGAAAAACAAAATGACAAAACCAATTAGCTGATGCACACCTGTGCAACAGCTTGGTTTTTCTTTTCCAACAAATGAAAGAGTGGTACACAGAGCTTCTCAGAGATGCTGAGGCTACTGGCAGAAAAGAGGCAGGGGTATTTGTGGATCCCATCTGCCAGAAATGCACGTGTAGAGAGTGTCAGTTTTTTTACTCTTCTCAAAATAGAATGTAGCATAAGACAATATTAGATATTTGGGCCTAAATTCCAGGAAAGGACAAAGCAAACAGAAAAAACTATTCTCAGAAACCTCAAACAATAAATTAGTGCTCACAGTTTAGAAGGACTTCTTTAGAGATTAGGATGTGGAACTGTTTGGTGTTTAAGTTGTGGGTCCTCAGTGGTAAAAAGTTGAAAAAAAGTGTCTAGAGATGCTGTTTATCACAAATTAAACATATCAAAGCTCCTTAAAGTCAAGATCAAGCTTGCTTCTCTTTTTTTAAAATCAACCAATGTACCGCAAACGTGTCATACACATAGTAGGTGTGCAATGTTAAGTTTTCTGAAACTAAGTGGATATAGCTGGGAGTGGCTCCCTTTTTCCATATCTTATCCTCTGAAGGACTTCCCTGATGACTCAGTGGGTAAAGAATCTGCCTGCAATGCAGGAGACATAGGATTGATCCCTGGGTTGGAAAGATCCCTTGGAGAAAGAAATGGCAACCCACTCCAGCATTCTTGCCTGGGAAGCCCCATAGACAGAGGAGCCTGGCAGGCTACAGTCCACAGGATTGAAAAAAAGTCGGACACAACATAGCAACAGGGATTTATCTTGTGAAACCCTAGAGGGTGCTGAGATAACAATCATATGAATGAGAACTACAGGAAAGCAGAAGACAAAGAGGGAAAGGAGGAAGAAAGAAAGGGAGGGAGGGAATATTAAGGTGTAGCCTGTACCACTAAGCCCCTGCCTCCTGAGTTGAGTCCTACTTTACACTGACATCCAAAAAGGAAGCAAAATTACAGTTTGCTAGCTTTTATTCACCCACAAACGTACTGGTTAACCCACAAGGTCTCAAATCCCAGGCAATATGCTAAAATTATCTTCTTACTAGAAAAATACTTCCAAAGCATTAGAGGTTTCTTGCTTGCAGGGTGTCTGGGAAGGAGTCCAAATTTATTATGCTACAGAAACAGGTTTATTTTTCCTAGCCTCAAAATCTAAGCCGCTCACCTGTGAAAACTCTGGTTCATATAAAGTTCTGTTTTAGGTTAGCTCCAGTTCCTTCTTTCTAGATCTACTGGTAGTTTAGTGTCCACTTGTAAATGACGGTCTATCTGTTCTTGAATTAGGGTATGCTCTAATAACTATCCTCCTCCTCAGCTCTGTCCCGTTACTTACTCTCTGAAAGAAATTACTATAACCTTTGGGCCTTTTGAGAGAAGACTCTGCTCGTCACACACAAGTGATCCTTAGATCTCAGAAGTGGGTACAGAGGAACATTCTTTGGAAGCAAATGAATTGGATGCCGTGTCAAAGTCTTCCTTGTTACAGGCAAATAGGCAGAGATCAGCAGGGACAAGTGTATGACTATGTGGAGAACTTCACCCTAAACAGTTGCTGTGCTTCCTTCCTTGTAAAAACAAATTTTGTGTGTCTCTCCAGGTCACAGATACATTTTGATGAATGAACTAAGAGCATCTACTCCTCCCTTAAGAAAATATTATAGTGGAAAGTACCAAACCTTGAAGCCAGGAGCTGAGTAAAAGAACACACCATATTTTTGTTTGGTTTTGTTTAGTTCTCTTTAGAGAAACAAAGAGTATTAATTACTTTTGAAAGCAAGAGTACATTTTCAGCATAAATTTTCCATATTTTTTTTCCCTTAAGGCTAATAATATTTTTCTTTTCCTTGCTGCTTTGATGACTGACTAATTTTTTAAAAATATATTCTACTCTGATGATAGAGCAAGAATTGTTAAATTTTCTTATTGCGAATAAAGGCTACTTGCACTTGGCCTAAATTCTAACTGGTCACCCTGGGAAAGCTGACCTCTTTTCATGGCCATTGGGTCTGTCTGAGAAACACATTTACAAGAACCAAACTGGTTAGTGACAACTTGAAAAAAAAAAAAAAGCCATAATTTGGAGTAGAAAACAGCAACCCATTCCAGTATGCTTGCCTGGAGTATTCTGTGGACAGAGGAGCCAGGCAGGCTATAGTCCATGGGGTTGCAAAGAGTGGGAAATGACTGAGTGACTCACACACACACCAGTCAAAAGGATCTGATTCAACAAACAATTGCAATGCTCTATTTTCACTGAACAAAATTAAAGTATATCTATCAATAAGATAAAGACATCTTTTTTTTCCAAAACAAGTAAATAATATGTATCCTACGAGCCAGCAATATTAAGTATAGAGCTCATACACCTCCTCAAATCATTACACTGGAGGTGGTGCTCCCTGTGAGATTCCGTGCAGGGCTGGGAAGGGGGGTGCCCTGGGAGTCCATCGTTCTACAAGAGGAAAGGGGAATCTCAGAGTGCCACGCAGTCAGCAGCTAGAAACAATGCATTAAATGTCTGCCCAGCCTAACGGATAGATCTTTAAAACACAGCACATGGGAGGAAAATTACTCTAAATAAATTAAGAACACACACGCACATACAATACACAGCAATGCATTTCACTTTTCAAAAAACTTCTTCTCATGTGGCTATTCAAAATATTTTATATTACATATGTGGCTCACATTGTATTTCTAGTGGATGGCACTAGTCATAGGCTTCCAGTAAGCCAAGGGTACAAGAGGGCTTCTATCCATAAAAATTCTCTGGAGCCTCAAATTCAAAGGGACTGATGAAATGACTTGTTGAGTTGCTAAGTCATGTCCGACTCTTTGAAATCCCATGGACTGCAGCATGCTAGGATTCCGTGTCCTTCACCACCTTCTGGAGCTTGCTCACACTCATGTCCACTGAGTCAATGATGCCATCCAAACATCTCATCTTCTGTCATCCTCTTCTTCTGCCCTCAATCTTTCCCTGCATCAGAGGCTTTTTCAATGAGTCGGCTCTTAGCATCAGGTGGCCAAAGTATTGGAGCTTCAGCATCAGTCCCTCCAATGAATATTCAGGATTGATCTCCTTTAGGATTGACCAGTTTGATCTCCTTACAGTCCAAGGGACACTCAAGAGTCTTCTCCAGCACCCTAATTCGAAAGCATCAATTTTGGGGGGCTCAGCTTTATGGTCCAACTCTCACATCCTTACATGACTACTGGAAAAACCATAGCTTTGACTGTACAGACCTTTGTTGGCAAAGTGATGTCTCTGCTTTTTAATATACTGTCTAGGTTGGTCATAGCTTTCCTTTCAAGGAACAAGTGTCTTTTAATTTCATGGCTGTAGTCAACATCCACAGTGATTCTGGAGCCCAAGAAAATAAAATCTATCGCTGCTTCCACTTTTTCCTCATCTATTTGCCATGAAGTGATGGGACCAGATACCATGATCTTAGTTTTTTAAATGTTGAGTTTCAAGCCAGTTTTTTCACTCTCCTCTTTGACCTTCATCAAGAGGCTCTTTAGTTCCTCTTTGCTTTCTGCCATTTGAGTGGTGTCATCTGCGTATCTGAGGTTCTTGATATTTCTCCTGGCACTCTTGATTTCAACTTGTGATTTATCTAGCTGGCATTTCACATGATGTACTCTGAATATAAGTAAGCAGGGTGACAATATATAGCCTTGATATACTCCTTTCTCAATTTTGAACCAGTTCATTGTTTCATGTCCAGTTCTAACTATTGCTTCTTGACCTACATACAGCTTTCTCAGGAGACAGGTAAGGTGGTCTGATACTTCTGTCTCCTTAAGAATTTCCCACAGATATATAGATCAGTCTTTTGAACTCTGTGGGATAGGGCGAGGGTGGGATGATTTGGGAGAATGGTATTGAAACATGTATATTATCATATGTGAAATGGATTGCCAGTCCAGGTTCGATGCATGAGACAGGGTACTCGGGGCTGGTGCAGTGGGATGACCCAGAGGGATGGGATGGGGAGGGAGATGGGAGGGGGTTCAGGATGGGGAACACATGTATACCCATGGCAGATTCAGGTCAATGTATGACAAAACCACCATAATAATTAGCCTCCAATTAAAATAAATAAATTTATATATAAAAAAAGAATTTCCCACAGTTTGTTGTGACCCACACAGTCAAAGGTTTTAGTGCAGTCAATTAAGCAGAAGGAAATGTTTTTTGGGAATTCCCTTGTTTTCTCTATAATCCAACAAGTGTTGGTAATTTGATCTCTGGTTCCTCTGCCTTTTCTAATCCAGCTTGTAAATCTGGAAGTTCTTGGTTCATATACTGCTGAAGCCTAGCTTGAAGGATTTTGAGCATTACCTTGCTAGTATGTGAAATGAGCAAAATCGTACCGTAGTTTGAACATTCTTTGTCATTGCCCTTCTTTGGGGCTGGAATGAAAACTGACCTCTTCCAGTCCTATAGCCACTGCTGAGTCTTCCAAATTTCCTGACATGCTGAATGCAGCACTTTAATAGCATCATCTTTTAGGATTTGAAATAGCTCACCTGGAATTCCATCACCTCTACTAGCTTTGTTCATAGTAATGCTTCCTAAGGCCCACTTGACTTCACACTCTAGGATATCTGGTTCTAGGTGAGTGATCACACCATCATGGTTATCTGGGTCATTAAGATCATTTTTGTACAGTTCTGTGTATTCTTGCCTCCTCTTCTTATCTCTTCTGCTTCTGTTAGGGCCTTACTGTTTCTGTCCTTATTATGCTATTTGTGCCCAAGAAATGTTCCCTTGATATCTCCAATTTTTTAGAAGAGACCTATAGTCTTTCCCAATCTATTGTTTTCCTCTTTGCATTGTTCACTAAAGAAGGCTTTCTTATCTCTCCTTGCTATTCTCTGGAACTCTGCATTCAGCTGGGTATATATTGCCCTTTCTCCCTTGCCTTTCACTTCTCTTTCTTTCTCAGCTATTTGTAAAGCCTCCTCAGACAACCACTTTGCCTTCTTACATTTTCCCCTCTTTGAGATGGTTTTGATCACTGTTTCCTGTACACTGTTACAAATCTCTGACCATAGTTCTTCAGGCATTCTGTCTACGAAACTAAAAGGATATAAAAGCAGTTCAAGATTAAATATTAAAATCCTAAATCAGGAACTGCCAACATTTTTGAACCACTTACAAACTCCCATTGCTCTCATTTTAAAACTTCTCTAGGATTAATGCAGCTCTTTAGAATTTCACACCCAGTCCTTGAAACTAGACTATAGAAAAAATTCTACTACAACTAATCCCAAAGCTATGACTTAAAATAATAAAATACAGTTGTAAAAGCATGATATAATTTATCAATATAGTTGCACAAATATATGATTTAACCATCCACTCCTGGGAGGTGCTTTTTTAAAAATTTTACTTTTATTTATTTATCTTATTTTTGGCTGTGCTGGGTCTTTGTTGTTGCACAGGCTTTTCTCCAGTTGTGGGGAGCGCAGGCTTCTCTTGTTGTGGAACACGGACTTAGTTGTTCTGTGCATATGGGATTCTCCCAGATCAGGAATCAAACTCATGTCTCCCCCATTGGCAGGTAGATTCTTAACCACTGAGCCACCAGGGAAGCCCCGAGGTGCTTTTCAAAAATCAAAATGAGGAACTTCCCTGGCAGTCCAGTGGTTAGGACTCTGGATGTCCACTGCAGGGGGCTGGGGTTTGATTCCTCATCAGGGAACTAAACCTGCAAGCCTCATGGTGCACACACACACACACACACCTTAAAAATAAAATGAAAATGACTTAGTAACAAGTTAGCGATAACATATTCAGTAATCCCCCTCTCTCCCATGCTCTCTCTCTGACACGTGTGGTCCTTTGTTGCATATGGACTATTAATATTTCCCCTGCACTCTTTTGTATGGATCATTGGCCACTCATTAAAGGCCTCCAGGCTCCTTCACAAAACCCTTGCATTTTCATCCTTGTATCCCTGGCACTGAGCACAATGCTCAGAACATACTGGATGGTCAATAATAAACTGAGATGTTGAGAGAGAAACAGTCAGATAACTTATTTTGCTTAATAAAATGATAAAAAAGTAGCAAATACTCAGCAATGTTTCCTCATTAACACCAGCATTCACATTAATGTTTACTGAAGTGCTTACCACATGCCAGGCAACGCTCGAAGCACTCTACAGTCACCTGTTCATTTACTCTTTACAAGAACCTTTTAAGGTTGGTGTTATCCCCATTTTATAGGGGATGCTGATAGAGGGTAATTGGGCTTATTGGGTGGTGCTAGTGATAAAGAATCCACCTGCAAATGCAGGAGATGCAAGAGACACAGGTTCAATTCCTGGGTTAGACAGATCCCCAGTATCTCATGGACAGAGAAGCCTGGCGGGCTACAGTTCATGGGGTTGGACACAACTGAGCAGCCAAGTATGCACACACACACACACGTATACCCCATAACTGAGCAACCGAGTACACACACACACACACATGGTAATTGACTGATCCTTGGTCCCAGAACTAGTAACGGCAGAGCTGGGATTCAAGGCAGGCAGTCCCACACCTGAACCCACGCTCCCAAGCACCTGTTAGCCAATACACAAAATTATCTATTTAATGTGTTGGGAGGAATACATGGCTCTTATTCTCATGGCTTGCATTCCAACCCCACAGCACTGCATCAGTCCAAGCTCTCAAGAGCCTCACTGGGATTTGAAAATAGTTCATAATCAAATCCTGTGACTACACTGCTACTGATCATATCCCAGCTGGCAATTTCTCAGAGAACACCCACTTCAACCACTCTCTGTCCTTCTTCCTGCACAAAAGAAATTGCCCTCGCTGAGCACACCAGTGCACCCAATGCCCTCTGCAACGCCCTCTGTGCCCTTTGTCCTCTCGTTCCTTTCTGCCTCTTCCAGTCTAGGCGCATACTCAGCGGTCTCTCAACACGCCGTGCATTTCTGCACCCCTGTGCCTCTGTGTGTGTGGTTCCCCTAGACTGGAATCTCCTCCTTTTCTACAGCCTCCGAACTAAAACCTGGCCATCTTTCCTCCATGGAATTTTTCCTACTCATCCATTTTTTAAAAAATTAACCCATTCCTCTCTGTACTACTACCTCCCTTTAGTGACAAAATCATTTAGGGCAATTTCTACTTAGTGTAAAACAAAGAACACTGCCAACCATCCAGTTCTCCAAGTCATTAAGCACTATAGTTGCTGCCTGAAACAGTACACCCTGAAAGGAATTCAAGACGGAAAAAACAGGATAAGGCACTTTGTACTTTGGAAAAACAGGCCCCTAAGATGTGGGGCTATCTCAGGGGAAAAAAAAAAACAAAAAACAAAAAAAACCCATGGCCACACGGTGAGACTTGCAAGATTTTAGTTCCCCAACCAGGGATTGAAACTGGGGCATTGGCAGTGAAAGCCCTGAGTCCTAACCACTGGACCACCAAGCAAGTTCGCCCCAAACAATTCTTTTAATGAACCCAGATTCTTGCATCTTCCCATACCTGACTGCACACATTCCCCAGCCCAAGCTGTACTCACACTGATCGCCCTCTGCCCGCCCCTCCTCAGAGCTATCTGAGAGGCTGTCTCCTGGGCTACTCCTCAGTAAGACCCTGAATAAAATTCAACTCACAGCTCTGGCACTGTGGGTTTTCTTTCATTTGATGTTAGTATTATAGTTTCCAGTGTGACACCCCAGTCTGCTCCCCTAGCTCCTGAAGACTGGAGTCAAGGATCATACACATGTGGGATCTACAACGGCTGCAGCTGAGAGAGAACGCTGAATGTGAGGTGGAAACTACTTTTCACAGGGCCCCCTACACGACTACATTCTTAAGTTCAGAATTTATTATATAGGCAACAAAATGCTATCAAAAATTTTGAGCAGGAGACTCCATATATTTTGAGAATATTGTTATTGACAAGACAGAAAATAGATGAGATTTATCATTATATGTATTGGTATAACATTTATGTATTATAATACATGTTTAAAAATTACACGTCAGTAACAGAAGTAAAAATATTGAGCCAAAAGAATATATAATTACCAGTTCTCCATCACTATTTAATTTTGCTATCAGTATAAATCAGTGATTAAAAAAGCAGCCATTGGCCATCTGAAAGAGTCTTTCTTCCCAGCGTGTAAGTGTTGTCATGACAACATGACTGCCTGCTGTATCTCTGTGAAAAAGCTTATGTTTAAAGGGAGAGGATGAGGATCAATCAGGTTAAATAAAGAATAAACTGACCAATTTTGAAATGTTTCAACCAAGGTTACCCAATATAATATTATCTCTTTAAATCCCATTAATAATAGAACCAGGCTGGGAGTTTTGAATCAATAAAACCATCCTTTAGCATCTACATTCTTTACATATAATAATAACATGCACTTAAATTCCACATACTAGCCCTGTAATTAGTGAGAAATTTTTCAAAACATTTTCTGCCCTTACATTTACTGATATCATCCTACATCGTCCCAAGTCAGATGTCATCTATCTTATCCCTTTTGAAGGATGTACTCTCATTAGAAGCTGACTCTTTGATTCCAAGGAGACAGGATTAGTGTGATGGTGGTGGTCCATTATCTCTCCTATGCTTCCAAACTATCTAAATCTTGGACACCTTGTACAATTACATAAATTAATTTGAAAATTCTGTGTGAACCAGTATTTGTGAATAAGAACCACAAATGACAAAACCTTAACTAAAAGTTTATAAGCAGAATCTATTTTCTTAATTTTTAACACATACTGGATTTTGGATTCACACTATTAGAAAATCTGCTGAGATCAATAAATCTAAATCTTTAAATTAAAAACAAAACAAAACATTGCCACCTCCCACCTCCCACAATCTTGAGCCAAAGGCATTTGGATCCTTGCTGGTTTGGAGTCTGAATGTGGTCTCTGGCATCCACTTCACTTCGGCAGTGATCTTGCCAAGAGCACCAGAGTGTGTCAGCACCATGGGCTAGACTCAGAGAGGTGTCTCATCCCTAGGGAACACTTGGAACTACATGGGAGGGTCTGGGGTTCTCACACCAGGTGGGGGTCAGAGATGCTCAATGTCCTACAATGAGAATGTCAGTCTAGCAAGGGTAACCAATTGCCATGGCTTTCCTGGAACTCTCCTGGCTTTAGCACCAGAAGTCCTGAATCCTGGGGACCTGCCCAGTCCCAAGCAAACCATCACCTTAAATCCAGCACAAATAAAGGACTGTCCCTGCTGAACACTGGAAAGCTTCCTCTCTCAAGGACAGTAAGTATACACTGACCTCTCTGTCCTCCAAGAATTCTCTATGGTTCTACACTCACTAGTTCCTCACAAGGGTGAAACGTCAAGCCAGCATTTCTGAGAATAACTCCTATGTCAAGGCTATGAAATGTCTTTTTATTGCTTGGCGCATTTCTATTGGCTGAGAAACTCCAGTGAAACCTAACAAAGGGGAGCACAATTCTTCCTTAGGAGACCCAAACTCAGGAGGAAGGAAACATTTTAAACCTAAAACTCAAACTACATACTGAGAAACAGACCAGTGGCTTTTTGAACCTGCCTCTTCTTATCTTTGGTTTCCTTCATTAATTTCTTTTTACAAGTAATTTCCTCGATTACTCTTAATCGAGAACCTTTTATACCATTGACAACTATAAGAACTAGATTCCGTACTTACTCATTCGAATAAAGGACTCAATAATGGAGTGAGAATCTCTAGGGATAACATTATACATCTTTATGCAGAAATAGCAGACACTCTCGCTGTGGGAAAATGGTTAAGTCAGCCACTTTTCATTCTCTTTAAATTTCCTCATCCTGAGGCTATTAGATAGCATAGCTGCTCAAGGATTCTACGATATTTTTCCTAGAAATGTTTTCCTTATATGGTAATCAAAGCAGTGCTGCTTTCTGTTTAGTAATGTTCCTCTGGAGGCCCAAAGGAGTTAATACCCCTAATTTAATACCAAAAATGTTTCAGTAGCAGGGAAAGAAAGTTTATCACGTAACTGCTCCCCTTGACACCTTTTGGTCCTCTATCTGACACCAGGTGGCAGATATTTTGCATTAAAATTAGTAAAGGTATTTGTGTAAGCAGATAGGGTAGGGGGTCCCCAAAGAAACAGAACCAGGCATGGCTCTCTTGACACAAGAGAAGCCATTATTGGCCTAAGCCATCTTGTGCTCTAAGCCTGGCCACAACACTTGCCCTTGAACAGGTCTCAGAAACTAATGATCTTGAGGAAAAAGAGGGAATGCAGGAACAAAGGAAAACCAAGCAAGACATGACAATTCAGCATAATCCAGAGTCCTAGTTCCTCCTCAAGGGAAATACAACACAATCTGATACCTATCTTTGAGTTCTGCAGGAACTAACAGCCCTATTCAGGTGGAGGATGGAATGATGCTTGTGTATGCTTTCTTTTTTTAAAAAATTTTTTATTGGAGTATAGTTGCTTTACAATCTTGTATTAGTTTCTGCTAAACAACAAAGTGAATTAATCAGTTATGCATATGCATACATCCACTCTTTTTTTAGATTTCCTTCCCATTTAGGGATGCTGACTTCTTCTGACCCTCATGACTTCAATCAAGTAAAGCCTGGACTCTGTTAACCTTTGCTCCAAGTCTATGCTGAATTCTCCTCTGCTGAAGCCCCTTCAGGAATATGTATGTACCCTTAGCTTAAAACTTCCCCAGTTTTGCTGTTGGGGAGATATGGCTTTGGGAAAGATCCCCAGTGTTCTTAATTGCTGCAAGTAAGAAATCCTTCCTTCTCTTGATCTGTGGCTTGGCTGTGTCTTATGGCTTGATACCAATCAACAGGCAAACCCATTTTTTTTTGGTAACATTCCTCCAAATTCTTGGTCTAGATTTAAAACACCAATAGGCTTTGCTATGTTTAATCACTCAGTTGTGTCTGACTCTTTGTGATCCTATGGACTGCAGCCGCCAGGCTTTGTCCATGGGGATTCTCCAGGCAAGAATACTGGAGTGGGTTGCCATGCCCTTGACATAGATGTGAAAAGACTCTACTGCATAACAAATCTTTTCATATTCACATTCAAGCTTTCATTTTTTAAAAAAATTATTTCTTTCTTTATCTTTGGTGGCACTGGTTCTTCATTGCTGTACCTGACCTTTCTCTAATTGCAGTGAGCAGGGCTTCTCACGGTGGTTTCTCGTCTTGGGGAGCACAGGCTCAAGCACAGGTCTTGTGGGTGCACGGGCTTCAGCAGTTACGGCACGCACGTGGGCTCTAGAGCACAGGCTCAGTAGTTGTGGAGCATGGGCTTAGTTGCTCCACAGCATGTGGCATCTTCCAAGACTGGTGATCAAACCCGTATCCCCTGTGTTGGCAGGTGGATTTCTATCCACTGTGCCATGAGGGAAGTCCTGAAGATTTCCTTTAATTTCCGTTAATATTCTTATTGGGTTTCCCTGATGGTTCAGTGTTAAAGAATCCACCTGCAGTACAGGAGATGCAGGTTTGATCCCCAGGTCAGAAAGATCCCCTGGAGAAGGAAATGGCAACCCACTTCAGTATTCTTGCCAGGGAAATCCCATGGACAGAGGAGCCTGGTGGGCTACAGTCCCTGGAGTCACAATAGAGTCAGACGTGACTTAGCAACATGACTAAACAACAATATTCTAATGGACCAATCAGTTTATGAGAACAGTGACCAAAGAAAATAAAAAGACTTGATTTCAATCTCTAAAAATGAACAAAATCACACTCAACAAAATATAAAAGTTTTAAAAACTACAGCTATTAAATTGTAGACTGCTTTCTTTCAGCACATTTGCTTTGTACATGATCCATTCAAATAATCCTTTCAAATATTCCCTAATGCAATTATTTTGCCTAATTATGTATATTTTAAGCCACCCACTAATTTTCAAAAACTCCTTAATAGTGAAATGAAAGGGTCTAGAATAAGCTGAAGTGACATAGAAATAATTTTTAGCTGAAGGCATTTTAGTTTTTTGAAATCCTAGAATGAAATGCTTAAAAGCAGAGCCTCCCAAAAGAACTCAGTAGACATAAATCCCTTCCCTGGGAGCAATTCTAATCTCTTCTGGGAGATGAGAAGTCCACACCCAAACCAACTATAATCAGACTATTGTATCTCCTGTCTATTCTCCTAAGAACCAACTTATCTTCAAAAAATTATTTGTTTTTCCAGAGTTCCCTTTCTCCTCTCTTCTAAAGTCATTTCTTCTCCCAGAAGTACCCTCTGCTCTTCCCCATCCCTTACTAAGACTGTATATAAGCCCCAAATTCTAACAGCCTCTTTGAGTCACATTTCTTTGTGAACTCTCCTAAGTAAGTATGTAATTGTATCTTTTTTCTCTTGCTAATCTGTCTGAGGTCAGTTTAATTTGCAGGCTCCAATCACTGACTCCAAGAAGGTAGAGGAAAAGTTCTTTTCCACTGCGGCAAATACAAGGCACTGTGTCATTCACTCATCAGTTCGTTCACTGAACACTTGCCAGGAGCCAGGCTATGGACTAGGTGTTGGGACCTAGCAGTAAACATTCATGACTGGCCTCATTAAGCTTGCAGTCCACAGGGAAAGAGTGGCATCTAGTTTGTATTTTCAAATTACACTGAGTATTGTTAGAAAAGTAGAGGTCTATGGGAGTTTTAACCCTTATTAATGTAGTTGGCCTACTAGATCTAGATTAAGTTCTTTAAGGGTAAGGACAGAACCTAATTTGCTCATTGCTTATCCCCAGGGCTATCTAATATCCCACACTATATTAGGTGCTTGATAAGAATTTGTTGAATGAATTCCACCACCTTAAACTTTATATTCCAAAATAAACAATTCTGGGTAGGCTATACTGGAAATCACAGTGTTTGTTGAGAACCAGTGGTATGCGCATACCGTCTTAGACATTAAATTCTTTCTCACAGAGAACAGATACCTTTGAATGACACGTATCCCTTATCCCAAATGTGTGAGATAGTCTCTAGCTCCCCTGCTAGATGTACTAGCCACTCTTTCCGCCCTGCCCTGGGCACTAAGAGCTACATAGACCCTTTGTAGATTTGGCAATGAAAGGCTTAGCAGGTGATAGGAGTGTGGGAGGACAAAGAGGTCTGAGTATGAATTCCCCAGCTCCCTCTCTGCAAGAGCAGTTAGGCTGAAACAGGAGGAAGAGGGCAGGGCACAACCTTTAAAAGAATGACACAGCCATTAAGAATAGGATAAAAAAAAAAAATTTCTCTGCGAGGACCCCATATCCTGGAGCCACACTCAGTTTCCAAGACTGCATTCTGTCTATGGAATGTGTACCTCTCTAAATAAATCCACTTCTTACCTATCATTTTGTCTCTCATTAAATTCTTTCTGTGACAAGACATAAAGAACCTGAGCTTCGTGCTCGCTTCGGCAGCACATATACTAAAATTGGAACGATACAGAGATTAGCATGCCCCCTGCGCAAGGATGACACGCAAATTCGTGAAGCGTTCCATATTTAAAAAAAAAAAAAAAAAGAACCTGAGCTTCATTAAGTCCTGAGACCAGATGTATCATCTCAACTAAAAGACAGTGGGTTCAAGTCCGAGTCTGGGTTTTGGCCAGGTCTGAGTCCCGGCCTGTGGCTTCAAGTCTATCTGAGTTGTGCAGTTTTAACGCCACCACTCTCCTACGTTCACAGCTGCAAATGTAGCTCTGCCTGGATTTCAAGAACCTTCCTTCCTCTTGGCCTTTTCAACCTGGATATGCTGATGAGAACCTGGCTGCCAACTTCAGAAGGCTTCCCCAACCCTTGGAAATTCTTCTTAATCTTACCCAAACCTCTGTTAAACACTGCCTCCTTTTAAACTCTCCTGTTACTCCACTGAAGTGATCACCTATTTCCATCTAGAAACCTGACTCACAGAGAAATGTATTATGATTGTATTCCTTTCCCAGGGGTGCTATAACAAAGTACCACAAGGTGAATGACTTATGACAACAGAAACTTGTTTTACAGTCCTGGAGTCTCAATATTCAAAAATCAAGGTATTGAGGGAGCCATGCTCCCAAGCCTCTAGGGGAGAATCCTGACCCACTTCATCCAGCTTCTACTAGCCCCAGATGTTCTCTGGTTTGTAGCAGCATCATTCCGATCTCTGCCTCCATCCTCATAAGGCCATCTTCTTTCTGTGCCTATGTGTATGTGTCTTCATGTGGTCTTCTCCCTGGGTGTCCAAATTCCCCTCTTCCTAGAAGCACGGATTTGATGACCTCTGTAAGGACCCTATTCCCAAACAGAATCACTCGAATGTACAAAGTGTTAGAATTTCAACATATCTTTTTGGAGGGGACAAATCAACCCACAACAATACATAATATATTAGAGGTATCTTTCATACCCAGATTTGTTGGAGGACAGGAAGAAATCCTCATCAATCTGCCCCACAGGACCTAGCACAGGACTGTGCCCACAGAAGGTGCAATCACTGTGTGCTTTCACAGACCCAACAAAACAGTAAACTGGTAAATGAATGGCATGTAAGAGCTATTTAAAAAAAGAACTGTGGTTTTATTATAGCTAAAAACATCATGTTAATAGAGCCTAAAGGTTGTGTAACTACTTCCTCTCCGTTAGAGCATTCTAAGGAGGGGTACTGAGCTTACAGTTTGCGTGTATATCTAGTTTTGCTCTTGCTGTTCAGTCGCTCAGTGATGTCTGACTCTTCGAGACCCCATGGACCGCAGCATGCAAGGCTTCCCCATCCTTCACCATCTCCTGGAGCTTGCTCACACTCATGTCCATTGAGTCAGTAATGCCATCCAACCATCTCGTCCTCTGTCGTCCCCTTCTCCTCCTGCCTTCAATCTTTCCCAACATCAGGGTCTTTTCAAACGAGTCAGCTCTTCGCATCAGATGGCCAAAATACTGGAGTTTCACCTTCAGCATCAGTGCTTCCAATGAACACCCGGGACTGACCTCCTTTAGGATGCACTAGTTGGATCTCCTTGCTGTCCAAGGGACTCTCAAGAGTCTTCTCCAACACCACAGTTCAAAAACATCAATTCTTTGGTGCTCAACCTTCTTTATAGTCCAACTCTCACATCCATACATGACTACTGGAAAAACCATAGGTTTGACTAGAAGGACCTTTGTTGGCAAAGTAATGTCTCTACTTTTTAATATGCTATCTAGGTTGGTCATAGCTTTTCTTCCAAGAAGCAAGCATCTTTTAATTTCATGGCTGCAGTTACCATCTGCAGTGATTTTGGAGCACAAAAAGATAAGTCTGTCATTGTTTCCCCATCTGTTTGCCATGAAGTGATGGGACCAGATGCCACAATCTTAGTTTTCTGAATGTTAAGCTTTAAGCTATCTTTTTCACTCTCCTCTTTCATCTTCAACAAAAGGCTCTTTAGTTCTTCTTCACTTTCTGTCCTACGGTGGTGACATCTGCATATCTGATTATTGATATTTCTTCTGGCAATCTTGACTCCAGCTTGTGCTTCATCCAGCCTGGCATTTCACATGATGTACTCTGCATATAAGTTAAATAAGCAGGGTTTATACAGCCTTGATGTACTCCTTTCCAAATTCTGAACCAGTCCACTGTTCTGTGTCCAGTTCTAATTGTTGCTTCTTGACCTGCATACAGGTTTTGCAGGAGGCAGGTAAGGTGGTCTGAAAGGTCAGTTTTCATTCCAATCCCAAAGAAGGGCAGTGCCAAAGAATGTTCAAACTACCACACAATTGCACTCATTTCATATGCTAGCAAAGTAATGAAAATTCTCCAAGCCAGGCTTCAACAGTAGGTGAACCAAGAAATCCCAGATGTTCAAGTTGGATTTAGAAAAGGCAGAGGAATCAGAGATCAAATTGCCAACACCTGCTGGATCATAGAAAAAGCAAAAAAAAAAAAAATCTACTTCTGCTTCTTGATTATGCTAAAGCTTTTGTGTGGATTACAACATCTAGTTTTAGACATATCTAATTCTAACATCTCCGAAAAGATCTGTCTAGAGAAGTAACTCTCTTTAACACAATCAGGGAACATCTATTGAACAACCCACGCCTTTGGGCTGGACCCTAAGATAAATTCTGACGAAACAGATATGAATGAGCCATGATCACTGCCTTCTAGGAGCTCACATTCCAGTGAAGCCAAAACAACCTCATGACCAGTGCTGAGGCTGTCGTGCTCACTGCACATTCCTCTGCTTTCTTCTTGTACCCAAGCATACTTATACCTCTTTTTTGGTGATTCAAGGCCATTACTCCAAATGTCACCTACCACAATGAGAGGCACCAAACATTTTACCTGTATCCCTGCTATTCAACATGCTCTGTGAGCACTTAAGATTTGTTTTGGGTTCCCACCTCCTCACCCAGCCCCAGTGCTGAGCTATCACCTTGCTAATATTGGAAGGCGTGGCCCTATCAGCTTCTTCTTTTCCTTGATCCTTCTTTCCACCTCCCAGCTCCCTTCTAACACATTAAATCTAACCCCTTGTCTACTACAAAGCCATATTAGAAATGTGTCTAAATTAGAGTAAATAGGCTTGGAGCTAGCACCCAGATCTTCTTAATAAGTGAAATAAAAGTGGTTCAGTATAGAGACAATGGAGCCTCTACTTGTGACTTCTCAACAGGCTTCTGCCCTTGTTTCAGCTTCTCATCATTGATGTAGTCCTGCCCCCTATGCAGCTCTACTAGGGTGGTTTTCTACAAGGAGCAGTAATCACAACTAATTCTATCTAATTACTTGGTTTTATTATTGTCTGATTCCTGCAATGGAATTTCAGCTCCTTGAGGCTACAAATGGAGTAGATGGATCTAATGGCGTATCTTTAGCATCTTGTACAATATTTGGTATACACTACACACTGTTAATAAGTATATTCATCTTCTAACATTCATGACTTCTTGCTACTCTGGGCTTCCCTGGTGGCTCAGTGGAAAAGAATCTACCAGCCAAGCAGGAGACACAGGTTAGATCTCTAGGACTGGAAGATCCCCTGGAGAAGGAAGTGGCAACCCACTCCAGTATTCTTGCTGGGGAAACCTCATGGACAGAGAAGCCTGGCAGACTACAGGCCATGGGGTCTCAAAAGAGTTGGACATGACTAAGTGACTAAACAACTGCTATTACTCCAGGCACCATACACTTTATCTCATATAATTTTATGGCTGGCCTATAAGGAAGGGCATTATGCCATAAGGTATCTTGTATAGTGCACAGAAACAACTTTTGGGTAAATAAGAGATTTGAATGCAGTAAGAAAAGAAAGAAACCCTACTTTCCCCTATATAAACCTCATTCTTTACAAAACAGACAGACATTCTTTACTTATTCAAGGGAATCTGATAAATATCTGCTTTCCTATTTAATCCAAATCAGTAAATTTAAGTTGCAGGTGGATTCTCTTCTGTCTGGGCTTCTGTGATGGCTCAGACCATAAAGAATCTGCCTGCAAAGTGGAAGACCTGGGTTCAACCCCTGGGTTGCAAAGATCCCCTGGAGGAGGACATGGCAACCCACTCCCGTATTCTTGCCTGGAGAATCCCTATGGACAGAGGTGCCTGACGGGCTAAAGTCCATGGGGTCGCAAAGAGTCAGACATGACTGAGCGACTAAGCACACCAGTAATTTAAATTACTCCAAGATTTTAATTTTGGGGTCTTTAATTTTTTATGAATTTTTATACCTTCTCCAGGACAAATTAGGAAAACTATCAGCAGTAATAAGGTCTATGTAAACTCATGAAATATTAACAATGTTTAGGTTATTTCTGCTTCACATAAATGTTGTTCTTTTCTCTCTTCTATAAAATTCAGTGCTAGAGAGTTAACAGTATACAGAAAATTTACTACATTTAGACTTTAGTTCCAAATTATTTTTTACATCTGAAAAAAAATCCAAAAAATTTGAACACAAATCCAAAAATTCCAGCTTCATAGTAGCAAATCAGACAGAATTTCAGAATGGTGCTTACTGCAATTTTATGTGAAATGTATAATTTACTGTAATAATGAAATGATAACATTAATGGGACTCACTAGGTATGAGAATTAACCAAGATGCTAATTCTTCATCTGACACCAGATGGCAGACATTTTAACATTAAAATTAGCTACTTTAATAGGTATTTCTCTAAATCCTTTGATTCAGAGATTGCATACCTTTGAGGATCACATTACTTACTACAGGAATTTCCAAAGTGTCCCCATATTAAAGAGTGGTCCTAAAACTACTTACCAGCTGTGGTCACAAAGCCTTTGACCACTAACATATGTATCGAACCTACCATGCAAGAGTCATTCTGCTAGGCAGTGGGTCATAGAGAGACACAGGCTGGGCATCACATGCTTTCAAGTCTAAGGGTGAGGGTTAATATTAATCAGATATTCTTTCAAAGAAATAAACAGGTTTTTTTGTGCTACAAAGGAGAAGCTCTGTAAGTTTTCTTTACACATCTCACAGATGAACCATGCCAGAAGACTTACAATAGGAAAATATCCCAAATATCTCAAACTGCAAAGCACCTTGCTAGACGCTGAAAGGCAGTGGCTCTTAACATGCCAGCAGGAGGGTGTCTTGTATTCTTACTAAGTACTCATTTGGAAAAGACTCAAAATTATAATGAAGTCAGTGTACCTTTAATGAAATTTGTGCTTTATTTACCTCAAGAGCATCTAAATACATTTATGTATTTAGATGAGTCCCACACATATAAATATATACTCGGTACACATGGAAATGGAGCCTCTGAAATATCTCCTTGTTCTCAGAGGTCTGAGGCCCACAGACTAGGAATTACTCCAGTCTGTGACAGACAGAAAGATGACTGCCAGGAAGACACTGGAGACACTGCCCCTGACCTCAAGGAACCTTCTTTCCAGTCGAGATTCAACAAATCTCAAAACTAAGGTTTCATATAAGGTGGAAATTCAGGGTCACCAGCAGGGTGTGGCCAAGGATAAGAGGCTTCAGAGGAGAAGCTCTGACAAAACGATTCAGCCGCTCTTGTGTGAGAGTTACAGATGTCCTTGTGTGTGTCCATGACCAAGTGCTGATACATAAGAAGATGCAAGAGATGGGACTCAGAAATAGTCTGTGATTCCCCTATTTTCTCTGTTTGGGAGATTTTGCCCACCAATACTCCTTGACAAAAGCCAAAGATGTGTGTTCTGACCTAAACTGGCAATTAGTCCAATGCTTCACCCCAAATCAGGCAGCTCTGAGGCTGGGCTAAGCCTTACCTGCTAGGGAAGGACATTCTGCTTCTCATCAATATATCCACTATCTCCATGCTGGGACAAAAACCAGTTGATTTGGTAACAGTCACTTTTCAAGCTAAGGGTGAGTCTATCCACCTGTGAGGTTACTTAGCAGTGGGTAGTCTGGAATGGGAGCCGGAATACAAACCGCTACACAGAAACACTGCCTTGTCAGTGGTAAGATTTTACTACAGAAGAAGATATGGAGAAAATATTCAAATATCTTTATACTTAAATAGATTTTTTTAAACTAGTATCACTAAATATGGGAAAAAAGCATGGAAAATTACTTAATACATATCAATTCAACTGTCCATCACAGTTAAAGGGTTTTTTGGTGAGGCAGTTGACTCATAAAAGCTTTCTCTGGTTCCTCTCTCCAGCCTCAGCTCTAGAATTCCTTGACTGTATGAGTCATCATGAAAATTACAAAGATGACACACATAACAACCAACCAACCTAAAGCTCATTTTATCCAAGATTCTATTTCATTTAGTAACTAACTCATAAATACATTAGAAGAAAAATGTTCAAATTCAAGATAATAATGGGAAACAAGGGAAATCGTTTATTAAAGTCAATGCGTTCCTGACTAATAAGAGTACTTGAAGCTTATCCTTTAGAAAAATTCAGAGACACACATGAAAAGAAAAGACAAAAAGGGCCAGCAGACGCCCCTCTTTCCTCTACTCCATGACCTTGGCAAGCCGTTTCCACGGAGACTGTTTTCTCCTCTTCACAAGGAGTTCAGATAACTGGATGGGTGAGCTCCAGGGTTTTCTAACACTGTCTGATTTTAAATTTGGAAAGGAAAGGCTGACAGATGTCTAGGATGGTTCGAAGATTCCTGCCTCCTGAAATACATGCTTTGGACAGTTCCTTCCCCTGAGAATGGGCAAGCCTGAGAAATACAACGGGTTATCACCTCTGTGATTAGGATACATTGTAAGGTGAAGGATTGTGTAGATTCAATTAAGATCCCTAATCAGTTAACTTTGTTGTTTTTCAGTTGCTCAGTCATGTCTGACACTTTGCAACTCCATGAACTGCGGCACGTCAGGCTCCTCTGTCCTCTACTATCTCCTGTATTTGCTCAAATTCATGACCATCATGTCAGTGATGCCATCTAACCATCTCATTCTCTGCTGCCCTCTTCTCTTTTTGCCTTCAATCTTTCCCTGCATCAGGGTTTTTTTTTTTTCCCAACGAGTCAGCTCTTCTTTCTAACAGATGGCCAAAGTATTGGAGCTTCAGCATCAGTCCTTCCAATGAATATTCAGGGTTGATTTCCTTTAGGACTGACTGGTTTGCTCTTCCTGTTGTCCAAGGGACTCTCAAGAGTCTTCTCCAGCACCCCAATTTGAAAGGATCAATTCTTCAGTGCTCAGCCTTCTTTATGGTCCAGCTCTCATTTCTATACGACTACTGGAAAAGCCATGGCTCTGACTATATGGACCTTTGTCAGCAAAGTGACATCTCTGTGTAGGTTTGTCATAGCTCTCCTTCTAAGGAGAAGGTGTCTTTTAATTTCGTGGCTACAGTCACTATCCACAGTGATTTTGGAGCCCAAGAAAATAAAATCTCTCACTGCTTCCACTTTTCCCCCTTATTTTGCCATGAAGTGATGGGACTAGATGACATGATCTTAGTTTTTTTCATGTTGAGTTTCAAGACAGCTTTTTCACTCTTTGAAAGAGAGATTATCCTGGATAGGTCCCACCTAATCAGGTGAGCCCTTAAAGGAGACAAGCAGCAGCAGACAAGCCTTGAAAAAACAAGCTGCCATGTGTAAAAGGAGGGGACCATGTGGCAAGGACCAAAGTAGAGTCTCCAGAGCTGAGAGTGGTCCTGGCCAAGATCTGGCAAGAAAACAAAGATGTTGATCATACAACCACAAGGGAATGAACTCTGTCAGCAATCAGTGAGCTTGGAAAAGGACCCCAAGCCTCAGATGAGACTGCAGCCCTGGTTGACACCTTGGCTTCAGCCTGTGAGGCTCTTAGCAGAAGACTCAGCTAATCCATACTCATAATTCAGACCCACAGGACCTACAGATGCTTGTGAGCATCTGTTAGTCAGTGATAGAAAACTAACATAGGACATTCTCTGACAGCTCAGTTGGTAAAGAATCCACCTGCAATGCAGGAGACCCCAGTTCAATTCCTGGGTCAGGAAGAGCCATTGGAGAAGGGATAGGCTACCCACTCCAGGATTCTTGAGCTTCCTTTGTGGCTCAGCTGGTAAAGAAACCACCTACAATGCGGGAGACCTGGGTTGCAAAGAGTCAGACATGATTTTGCAACTTTCAGTAGACTTTGGGGAACAAAATCAGGGGCGGTTTCTCCATTTTACCACCAAGTGGACCTTTTCCAGTCTACATTTTCCTGGAAAGCATTGTCTGCTTCCTCAGGACTTTTTTCTTCTGAATCCATCTTGGATTCATTGAGTCTTGCATAACCTTGGCCTGAAAGACCAGTAGCCATTCCACTGTGGACATGAGATAAAAGGAAGAAGGTCCATATATGGTCCACAAAGGGATACAGCAGAGCCAGTGAGTGTCCAATAAAGTATGACCATTCAGTTCAAAGATATGTGACACTGTAGAGGGGAAGGTTTGGTAAAGTTTCAAAAACTGTAGAAATTATAGTCCTAAAGTTAGATCCCTTCTCCATTTTGTGCAATCTAGTAGACAGTATTTATAGTGTCATAGCTTGATAGCTGCATATGGGCACAGAATAAAGCTTTAAATTGTGCAGCTTTGGGATAAGGATCAAAAAGGCAGCAAGAAGCATCCAAAATTTACTATTTCTTAAACTCAGACTTTTTCGCAAGTCTATTCCAGGCTCCCAGTCTTTTTTCTCAACTAGGAGACATCTCAGCTTCCTGAAGCGGGATGGGAGAACCACCTGCGTCAGATTCAGTTAAGGATACCTGCCAACATGGAGACTCCTGGGCCCCAAAGAGCCAAGAACAGGAATCTCTATGGAGAAGGACCCAGGGAACATATACCTTAACATGCTGAGTCTTGCACAGTCATTCTGCAAGCCAGCAATCTAACTTGGCTAGCTCCATCCATTTATAGATAAGGAACACAAGCCTAAGCAACTTGTTTACAGAGACATGGTTAGCAAGGAGGAGAGCTAAAATTAAAATCGAGAATGTAAAATGTACTAACACAGACCAGGAAGCTGGAAATGAATCAGTGTCCCTGTGTTTTCCACATTAATATTCTCCCCAATTAGTAGAGATAATTAAGCATTGAAGATAAAATGACTCTGTAGTGACAGAAATATGTAAACACATTAGGGGAAAAATTTCATTTCACCAAGATCTGTGATTAGTTAGCATTGTATGGCTGGTGCAAAATTTGACAGTACATTGAGTTATCATTGGAATGGTTTGGGAGGAAGGTTCTTCACTAAACCTTACCTTCCAACCACCCACTAGCTCCAAACAAGGAGTGTCCATTCTGATTTTAGGCATGGTGTCTGCTCCATGAAGACAACGAGGCTACCACAATGATGTGTGCAAGCTGTCCCTACTCTCTCCAGCTGCGGTCCCTGTAATACTTCCATTGCAGCAGTCAGGTTTGGGCTTGGGACTACCCTTCCTTAGGTGCAGAGCATGCAGAAAAGTAGAGTCTACCTTAAGACAACCTCCAAGCTCACTCAGTCACCAACTAATCACAAACCATCGTTGTGGATATATATGTATTCCTTCGTTAGGACAGCATTTCTACATTCTGTTAAAATCCTAACCCCCAGTTCCTTAGCATATGACTGGATATAGAGATGGAGCCTTCAAAGAAGTAATTAAGGTTATATGAGGGTGTTAGGGTGAGCCCTAACCCAACAGGACTGGTGTCCTTATAAGAAGGATACTAGGGTTGCATGTACAGGGGAAAGACGACATAAGAAGGAAGGAAGAGGGTGGCTATTTACAGCGAAGGAGACAGACCTCAGACAACCAACTCTCCCACCATCTTGACCTTGGACTCTCAGCCCACAGAGCTGTGAGGAATTTCATTTCTATTATTTAAGCCAAAAAAAGAATGAAACACACATTTCTGTAAACCTTAGGAACTAATAAACATTTCACAAATACTCTTCCTATTTTAGGAGGTAGGTAAAAATTATTGTTTATTATTAATAAACAAAACAGCTAGAGCTGACTTAGTACAATGTCACTAAGTCAAAGCCCAAATCCAGAGTCCTGTATACTGTTGATGTTGTGATCCCTGAATCATGAGGTCTCTTGTAAGAAAAGGAAAAAAAGGCATTCTTATTTTGCAAAACAGCTGGTGAATTCACTGGTTAATGAAATGATCCAAAGAAAACCCTGGCTCGACAAGCATCTGGTTAATATGCTGGGGGTGGACTAGTCCACAGATTCATAACTTGGTCTTGATCCTTGGAGGCAAAAGAATGCAGCGATGCAGAATGACCAGTGCAAGGGATCACTGGGTGAGGCTGGAAAATTGATGGCTCACCAGTCTCCATAAATCACACACACAGGAGGTCTTTCCCAGCCGTGCTAGGACAGTGATCAAGCATGAAACCCACAGGGGGCCAACCACCTGGGAAGCCTGCCCATCTCAAGATGGTCAGAGTTGGACCATAAAGAAGGCTGAGCGCCAAAGAATTAATGCTTTTTAACTGTGGTGTTGGAGAAGACTCTTGAGAGTTCCTTGGACTGCAAGGAGATCAAATCAGTCAATCCTTAAGGAAATCAATCCTGAATATTCATTGGAAGGACTGATGCTAAAGCTCCAATACTCTGGCCACCTGATATGTAGAGCCAATTCATTAGAAAAGACCCTGATGCTGGGAAAGACTGAAGCAGGAAGAGAAGGGGACCACAGAGGATGAGACGGTTGGATGGCATCACTGACTCAATGGACATGAGTTTGAACAAGCTCCGGGAGACGGTGAAGGACAGGATGACTGGCACGCTGCAGTCCAAGGGGTCACAGAGTCAGACATGACTGAGTGACAAACAACAACGAAAATAAAAGTTCAGGGAATTCCCTGGTGGTACAGCGGTTAGGACTTGGCACTTTCATTGCCAAGGGCCTAGGTTCAATCCCTGGTTGGGAAACTAAGATCCTATATGCTGCATGATGTGGCCAAAAAAAAAAAAAAAAAAAAATTAAAAAAGTAGAAGTTCAAGTCACTGAGCCTAGAATCAAGTATCTTTGGCTAAGTTCAGAGCTGTCTTTTCCTTTCGGGGATCTTAAAGGCTTACTTTCTGAGAGAATGGAAGGCAAAATAGATTAGGTAAAATTAAGCATGGAGTTAAGGGTTTTGGAAGAGGGTATATGGTCACTGGTCAAATGAACTGTTCCACCAAGGACGTCGAGGGCTGAGCAACAGGTAGAGGTCAAGGGGGTAGTGCGCCCTGACATCCCTACTCAAGGGCCTCTCGCTCTGTTCTAACACTGCAGGCTATGTTCATGTGGGTCACTGCAGAGTGAGTGACGGGTTCTATACTGTCCAGTCTCCTGGAGCCTGAAGAGGTGAAATGACAGCTAACAAGTAGCAAAGAGGCAGAGAAAATCTGCCCAGAGGAAGTTGGGAATTGAGTGTTGCTGCTTCTTCCTTTTTTTTTTTTTTTGGTAGAAGGAATAGCTTCTAGTAGGCATGTTAATATACTGCACTACTCATACTATGGGGAATACAAAAAATTAATAATAAAATACATTTTAATAGATTTTTTTAAAAGACACTACCATCGTAACGAATACTATATTTAATATTCTTGCTGAGACTCACACACAAGGAAACAGATTCGGGAACCCCTGTTTGTCACAGCTTTGTTTACAACAGCAAACTTTCTTGGCAGTGCTATCTGTCAAAAATTCTTTATCTGAATAACTCCTCTAGAAAAATTCTTGCACATATTCATGAGATGTGTAAGAGTATTCATAGAAGACTAGTTTGTTATGAGGAAAACAAGAACAAACCTAAGGCCTGGCAATAAGGAACAATAAAATAAATGTAATGTACCTAAATTTGAGATTATTATGTAGCAGAATGAGGAGGTCTTTGTACTGAATGTGGAGTCTTGAACTAGACTTCCTGTATTCTAATCCCAGCTCCACAGATGCCTCTTTCAAGGTTTACGACCATGAACAAGGCTGTAACAAGCAGTGGTCCATGGATTGCTGTTTCCCTGTTTAAGAGACTGGCTACAAGACCTTAGGAAAATTCTGTAACCTCTCTAGGACTCAATTTCCTCATACTGTAAAATGCAAATAATAATAGTGGTCTTCTTGTAGGGCTCATGGGAGGTCTATAAGTAAAGTGCTTAGAACACTGCCTGACACAGAGTAAGGGCCACTTGAGTATTAGTTTTTAGTAGCACTATTCCCCAATACATGTTGCGTGTTGCAGGGGAATGCGGGTGGAAAAAACACTTACAGAAAATTCCGTTTATACAAAATAAAACCAATAAGCCACAGCACAGCTCTCCTCCCACCCCAAAACACAAACACACACACACACACACACACACACACACACACACACATACACACACACACACACACCCTCCCCTCCAGGGAAGAGAGATGGGGGAATAGGAATGGGTATGAGAGGAAATTCTGACTTACAAGTCTAGCCTTCAGAACTGAATCTTTTGGAACCTGAATCATCTACACTGGTTTTCTCCAAGTTCTTACCTCTTACTCACTCCTAACGCTACATCAAACTGCATTTCGCTCACACCACATCTCCAAAATTACTCTCCTCTAGTCACTAATAACTTACTGGTAAAATGAAAATGTATTTTTCAATTCTCATTTTATTCCACTTCTTTATGTCTTTCAACACTCGTTTAAGAGCGGCTTCCAGGAAACCACACCTCTCTGTTTGTCACCCCTGGCTGTTCTGCTCTGCTCCCACATCCCCAGTCTCCTCGACTTTCTCCTGCCCGCCACAGCGGCCTTGGGCTTTGAGGGCTGATGCATAGGCCCTTTCTCTGCACTCCTGACCCAACTTGTAGGCAACCTCCTCAGTACCCAGGGCTCCTGTTATGATTTCTAGGGGCATTCCTCTCACACTTATGCCCCCACTCCAGATCATTCCTGAGCACCTGACAACAAAAATGCCCCGTGGGCATTGCCGTTTGGATATTCTGAATGAGTGTTCACGTTGAGGCCCAATCCTCCGACTTCCATCCTTGCCTATCTCATCCTTCCAGTTATGGAAGCCACATACTCAGGGCTCCTCCCGACAAATCCCTCTTCTTCACAGTGGATTACTCTATCCCCCTTTCATCCATCTCCTCCTCTCCCTCCATCTCAATCGCTACCTTCTTCAGGCTAAAACAATCTCTCACCTGGGACTCTGTGACTGCCTTCTAACTGGATTCCAGATTTTACCCTTCCTCCCAGAGGTTCTTAACCAGGGTCCATGGACTCCAGAAATATTATATTTTTATTTTCATTAATATCAGACTGAAATTTAGCATTTCAATGAGTCATGAACATTAGCAACAAACCATGCTAGTATTAATATTAGCAGAATGCTGATATTAAATAGTATTGGGAGAATACCAATATTCCAAATACTGCTGTGATTTTGCCAACAAAAGAAATCAGGTATTTTTGTATAACATGGCAATTGTTAGATATATTGTTCACTGTCATTATTATTTTGAAACTGTGGTAGCTGTTAGACTCCCCACTAAATCCGACTATGTAATGCCTTAAGAAGCACATACACCATGACATCACATGTGTGTTTAATTTTATTTCAATATTATTTCAATACAGTTGGTCTCCTTTGTAACCCTTTGTGTTTTATGTTATAGGTTTTAAAACATTATTCTTAGAGTTTTCCTTGAGCATCACCAAACAGCCTAAGCCATCAATAGCACAATAAAAGTCAAGAATTCCTGATAGCTAATTTTCACACCATGGTCAAAGTTATTCTCTCAAAACACAAATCTCGTATCACCTTCTCGTTGTCAATGTCACCATCACCTGGTTTCCCACTCTCTTGCTAACAAAAACTACTCAATAATCTGGCCCCTCCCCACCTCTCTGACCTCACCTGCACCAACCCCTGGCTGCCAAGGCTGTAGCCACACTAGCCTATAGGCAATTCAAGTTTGCCATCCTCCACCTGCCCCAGGGACTCTGCTTCTCTGCTCACTCATCCCTATCTACTACCTCCACTTGTTGACACAGCTAACCCTTTCCAATCTTCAGACCTTCCTTAAACATCTCCTCAGTAAGGCCCTCCTGGGACCCCAAGGCCATCCTTTCCCTTGGCTCTAGACTCAGGGCTACCAGAACTTTCTCCCCATAGCACTTTTCACAGTTAGTATAATCTACTCTCCTCTGTGAAGATATCAGTTCCATAAGACATGAACCATGAGTGCTTTGGCTCTATTTTACTGCAGAAATTACTATTTTACTCTACTTACTGCTCTATTTTACTGCTAGAAAATCAATTAACATTCATCAAATGAATGAGTGGCAGAAAAAAAAAAACCTAAATATCCAATGATGAAAGTAATTAAATAAATGATGGCATTACACAACCCAAGTTAGTAGGCAGCCTTTAAAAATCATGCAGTAGAAGTATATTTGCTGACATGAAAATTTAATCAATATATCTAATATTTAATGTAATAGTAATTGAAAGGGGCAAGCTACCAAGCAATCGTTCAGCAATTTCATTTTTATTAAGAAGGGAAAAAACAGATACATAAATATATGAAAAGATAGTGCCACAGAACAAAGTCTGAAAGGACAGTCACAAAATACATAATAGTCCTTACCTCTGGGTAGCAGAGCTGGAAAAGATTTTAAATTGTACATTTATGTCTACCTTATGTTTCTCTATCTAACCCTGTCTGCAATGAACACTTATGCAGTTAATAAAATTTTTAAATTTCAAACTATCTGCTTAAATTAATTATTTTTTTTAATAAGTAAACAACCCACAGGTGGTAAGCTATGTTTAATTAACTAAGATCCATTTCAGCATGATTTACCTTCAGAGATAAGCAAAACTTTTCAAGAGAGTACATAAAGGACTGCAGAAACTAAATACACACCTGACAGTCAGCACAGTGTCCATGGTGAGATAACTAATCTCAGCACAGGTCTTTTCAGGTTAGTATTGATTTCATTATCTTGTAAAATCCACTTTTGTTATAGTAAATTTCATGTTCAACATATTGACTACTCTACAAACCACAATAAAAGAAAAGATAAAAATCGTAGCAATTTCTGTTACTATTAAAGGCAGATTTCTTACCAGATATACCGAAATTACAGTAATATTTTTTTCATCCTGCTACAATTTAACCATGTTATATCTCTAAGTATTAAAACAATAAAAAGATAAGATTAATTAATTTGAGATAGAGTGAAGCTGGGTAAAATGATGAACATTAATAATTTCTGGAAAGTTGAGCAAAGTAGCATTTATAAATATATGTCAAACTGAGAGATGGATCATGGGTAATGACGATCTTCAGATCCAGTTGATATTTCATTATAGCAAAAAGTTACTTTGCCCTGCACTAGTGGGTCTGGCTGGAATGAACTTGCTGATTCATATTATCTTGAGTACATACTTTTTCTACTTGGATAATTTAATAGGCTGTCCCAGAGAAGAAATTAGTGGCACATGAAGGAGAAAAGAGAAGTTTTCTAAAAGACTCTAGTTCTGTTTGAAAACCTTCAGGCTCCATGGATCACAATTTCCAAACCTCACCACTCAGACGATAGGAAAGCCAAAAACTTTATTTTGAGACCACTCTTAAAGCTACTCCATCAATTCAAAATTGCTCATTTCCTTTTATTATGATTCCCTCACTGCCAGCCCAACAAAATAATAAGGTAAAAAACAGAGTTCCAAAACAATCCAGAAGCAAGCTGTAACCAACAACATACCACAGGTAATAAGAGATTACTTACAACCTCTCACTGGGACAATGCAATCCACTCTCAGCTGATCTGTAACCAGCATTCTTCAGGTTTTTGAGCTACATTTCTCAGTAGCTTGCTATCCTTCTTATGCCTCCAAATCAGCTCCTCATTTCAAGCAAGGCAAACAGTTTTGTGTATAAATAAAACTGCTCAAGCAGAAGTCATTTTTTAGGGAAGAATGAAATCACCTCTCCCATGCACCTGGGCCTGGACATCACACTGCTGAAGCTCCATATGAAATGGCATCAATGCCTCCATGTCTGGATGGGCTGGGAACACAGCAGCTAAGAAAAGTGCATTCACCACCGAGCTGCTTCCAGCTTGAAAGACGCTGATGCATTAAGATCTGACTTATTCCTTTAAGAGACGAGATCAAGAACCGGTATTTGGACCATGAATCTATTATATTAATCCATCACCCATGATTGATACTAAGTAGCCACCCAAACAGCAAAAACTCCTCACATACACATTCCTCTTAGAGCAAAAGAAGCCATTCAAACAGAAGATCTTCACTCCAAACCGTCTGGCTAAACATGGAGGAGAGAAAGGGAAGAAATAATGAAAAATAATAAAGACAAATTTAGGAGACACAATTCTTCCCAGGGTTCTTAAACTTCAGTACTTCACAGGAGCAAAACAGGAATGGTAGAGATTGATTTTTGTGGAAGGCTATTAAAGAGAGTGCTGTTCTCATCAGAAAGTCCCTCCCCTTTTTAACCATAATCAATAGTTTAAAGCAAAGCCAAAAATCACGTCAGCCAACATGACCAAGAAAACTTTTCTTTTGCACAATATAAGAGTAAAATTAAATTAGTGTCAGTTAAGAAATTACTACTCTTAAGAGAATTATTATGTAAGAATATTAATCCTTTTTCACAGTGTGCCAGTATACTAACTTGAAAAGTTTAGTGTTAAATAATAAGATATCAAGTATATGTATCAGGTGCTAAATAATAAGATACCAAGTATATAGATCAAAAGAAAAATAAATTTATCTTTTTCATTACTTGGACATTTGATTTACTGTCAAAGTTTAAAAGGTTGATTTAGAATTTGATAGGCACAAAACATACTTCAGAACCTGGCCATGTAATTATAAAAAGTTGTTTCCTTCCTCAGTTCAGCAAATTTCTTAAAGTTATAAAATAATCAGCAGGAAGCTCTGACAGTTTGATTACAAATTATCCTGAACCAGTTCTTTATTTTACTGTTCCTTGTTCTCTTTAGGTAATGATTTGTACCCTAAGGGATAAGAAGGTCTATTTAATATTTCACAGGCCTTTTTTTTTAGATCTGACATTCCATTCTAATGACTAACACTTTGAAATGTATTTAAAATTAAGATAGTCATTACTTCTCAAAATGAAGGATTGAACATAGTCTCTGCGTAGAATCTGTAACTAGGGAATGAGAATTCTCATGGTGTTTCTGGCTGGTGATCACAAAATGGAAAAGCTGAACTTTGGCAAGTAGATATGTACCACCACATTTGTGACTGTCCCTGGTTCTAGAACTTTTCATTAAGAATGATTCTGTGAGTCTCCCAAGATGAAATAAAAGCAAAAACAAACAAATGGGACCTAATTAAACTTACAAGCTTTTGCACAGCAAAGGAAACCATAAACAAAATTAAAGATAACCTAATTATTAGAGATATACAAATCAAAACTACAATGAGACATCATCTCATATCAGTTAGAATGACCATCAATTCAAAAGTCTACAAATAATAAAGGTCAGAGAGGGTGTGGAGAGAAAGGAACCTGCTTACATGGTTGGTGGGAATGTAAATCAGTGCAGCCACAATGAAAAATATGGAGGTTCTTTAAAATACTAAAAATACAGTTATCCTATGATATAGTAATCCTACTCCTGGGCATATATCTGGAAAAGACGAAAAGTCTATTTCAAAAAGATGCATGTACTCCAATGTTCATAGCAGCATTATCCACAAAAGCCAAGACATGGAAACAACCTATATGTTCATCAACAGAGGAATGGATAAAGAAGGTGTGTGTGTGTGTGTGTGTGTGTGCGTGTGTGTGTGTGTGTGTGTGTGTGTGTGTGTGTGTGTGTACCTATCTATATCAATATATATAATGTAATATCACTCAGCCATTACAAAGAATGAAACAATGCTGATTGTAGCAACATGGATGGACCTAGACATTACAAGTAAATCAGACAGAGAAAGACAAATATCATATGATATCACTTACATGTGGAATCTAAAAAATGATTCCAGCAAAAAAATATTTACAAAACCAACAGACATAGAAAACAAACTGATGGTTATCAAAGGGGAAGCAGGGAATAAATTAGCAGCTTGGGATTAATGAGTAACACTATAGTTTATTAAAAATACATAAACAAGGATCTATTGTATAGCATGGGGGAACTATATTCAATATCTTGTAATAACCTATAACCAAAAAGAACCTGAAAAAAGACACACACACACACACACACAAATACAAAACAGATCCACTTTGCTGTACACCAGAAACTAACATAACACTGTAAATCAACCACACTTCAATTAAAGAAAAAACAGAAGAAAAAAGAATGATTCTGTGAGCCATACAGGATTTCTCCAAGAACCTAGTGGACTCATCCTAAGCAGGTGCTGAATGACCATCTCTCTGGATGGAGATGAATGGATGGAACACAGTGGAATTCGAGTGGATAAAACCTAAAGTCCCTTCAAAACCCAAGTTCTACGGTCTTTCACTACAGTAAAATGAGACTTAACATTCAGACATTAGCATTCATCAGCCAAAATGACTCTCTCCAAACTTCAGTTTCCATGTCCGAAAAAAATGAAAACAATCATATCCAGGAATATTTTGTGAACTGAATGAGATATCGGATGTGAACACACTGTTCATATAGTGGGCGAGAAACAAATGGTCACCATGACTCAGTGACTGTGCCTCCAGGATGATTCAAAGCCAGCTCCAACAAGAATTTCAAAGCAGTGTTATAGCTACACACACAATCCAAGAGCTGCAGAACCAGACCTGACCCAAGGGTGATATTCCCATTGGATTTGTGCTGAAAACCCTTATTTCTTTTCCTTCCCCCCAGGGGAATTCAGTTTCCCAACCAGTGACTGAATCTGTGATCTATGCAGCAGAAACAGAGTCATAACCACTGGACTACCAGGGAAGTCTGGAAGTCCTTATATTTCGATATCCACTATATTCAAATGCAAATGATTAAAGCCTAATTCCTCCCAACAACCCATTTTTTTGGTTTCTAAATGCCAGACATGGTACACATACAATTAACATTACTGTAAAGAATGCTAAATAAATGAAGTTTTCTCCTGCTGTCCAAAATATTTTCCTAGGTTTGTCAATGTTTACACAGTGGATGAGAAACAAATGGATTTTTCGGTAATACAGAAAAGAGAGAGGAGGTTGATAATGACGTCACCTTTTCTACCTCATTTACCATTGCACAGGATTAAAAGTCATGTGACCATTATTACCTGCTCGGATTTTCAAAGGAGGTAGCTATCCTATGATGCCTTGCCTTTCCCTGCATTTTCCAGGACTCTGGGGAAGAAGGAAAGTCACACTCAGCTTACACAGGATGCTTCCTCCCCTCACCTCTTCACAGAAGCACACCAGAATGGATATGAAAGATGCCTTTCAGAGGTGGACTTTTCTCTGCAGAAAGGGTTCATTTTCAGAAAGCAAAACCAAAATCTCTGCATCTAAACTCTATGCTTTTAAAAATTACGGCTTTCCTTTCATTATTTAGCTTTTATATATATAAAAAAAAACAATGTGCAGATGAGCTTAATGGAAATCAATAAAAGAGTTTTTAATTTCCCTTGGGTCGACTAGAAAGTACAATTTTTCCCCAAAGCCATCCCAAGTGTGTTGGATTTAAAAACTAGCTACATATTGACTTTGTTTGCTAATATGCCTGTTTGTTTATTTATCCTCTCATTACTCTAGTAAATGATTTAGAGTAACTCACAGAAGTGCCTGCATCACAGACATTATAAAACCTCCCACTGAATCCTGGTCTCTGCTATGCTGAGCTATAGTGATCACTGTGTCACAAGGGCTTCATCTGAAGGCGGGTGCGTCTGCTTTCGGGGGTTTGGGGTGCTGTCACAGACGCCACAGGCACAGATGAAATAGCATGCTATCACACTTTCTAATCCAACGGCAACAAAGATAACAATCACTGGGTATTCAAGAAGAGCAAATCCTGGCCTCAAAGAGATCTTCAGTGGATTGTCTGTTCAAGTGGAAAAGAAAAGAAGAAAATGAAAGAACATATTCAGTTCAGTTCAGTCACTCAGTCAAGTCCATCGAGTCGGTGATGTCATCCAACCATCTCATCCTTTGTCATCCCATCCTCCTCCTGCCTTCAATCTTTCCCAGTATCATGGTCTTTTCCAATAAGTCAGTTCTTCACAGCAGGTGGCCAAAGTACTGGAGCTTCAGCTTCAGCATCAGTCCTTCCAATGAATATTCAGGACTGATTTCCTTTAGGATGAACTGGTGGATCTCCTTGCAGTTCAAGAGACTCTCAAAACTCTTCTCCAACACCACAGTTCAAAAGCATCAGTTCTTCAAGGCTCAGCATTCTTTACAGTCCAACTCTCACATCCATATTACTGGAAAAACCATAGCTTTGACTAGATGGACCTTTGTTGGTAAAGTAATGTCTCTGCTTTTTAATATACTGTCTAGGTTGGTCACAGGTTTTCTTCCAAGGAACAAGTGTCTTTTAATTTCATGGCTGCAATCACCATCTGCAGTGATTTTGGAGCCCCAGAAAATAAAGTTTCTCACTGTTTCCCCATCTAATGATCTTAGTTTTCTGAATGTTGAGCCTTAAGCCACCTCTTTCTCTCTCCTCTTTCACTTTCATCAAGAGGCTCTTTGGTTCTTCTTCACTTTCTGCCATAAGGGTGATATCATTTGCATATCTGAGGTTATTGATATTTTCCCCAGCAATCTTGATTCCAGCTTGTGCTTCATCCAGCCTGGCATTTCTCATGATGTACTTTGCATATAAGTTAAATAAGTAGAGTGACAACATACAGCCTTGATGTACTCCTTTCCCAGTTCAGAACCAGTCTGTTGTTCCATGTCCAGCTCTAACTGTTGCTTCTTGACCTGCATACAGATATCTCAGGAGGCAGGTCAGGTGGTCTGGTAAATTCCATCTCTTGAAGAATTTTCCACAGTTTGTTGTGATCCACATAGTCAAAGGCTTTGGCATAGTCAATAAAGCAGAAATAGATGTTTTTCTGGAACTCTCTTGCTTTTTCGATGATCCAACATATGTTGGCAATTTGATCTCTGGTTCCTCTGCCTTTACTAAATCCAGCCTGAACATCTGGAAGTTCGTGGTTCACATACTGTTTAAGTCTGGCTTAGAGAATTTTGAGCATTATTTTGCTAATGTGTGAGGTGAGCGCAATTGTGCAGTAATTTATACATACAACATGCTAAAACGATGTCAATTATCAAAGAAGAGGTTCAAAAGAAGGACCTGAGAAATTAGTGCTACAGAAACAGACCCTATCCCTATTAGCATTCCCTGCTCAAACATCTGACTTTCAACCACATTTTCAGGAAAAGGGAAAGAAGAAAAGGGAAAGAAAAAAAGGGAACAGGCACTTCTAAAAGACAGACCTGGTGTGAATCTTCATCATTCCAGTTTCCCAACTATGTACTTTAAGTCATAATTCATACAGCTTTCTGAGCTTCATTGGAAGGAAGGAAGAAGGGAGGGAGGGAGGGAGATCTTCTCTGTAGGATTATAGTGAAAATTAAATTCCCTCAAGCTTGGATAGAGACTAACACACAGCAGGTATTCAAGAAATGGTGGCAATTAACACTCCAGGAAAACATCTATTTCTGCGTTATTGACTATGCCAAAGTCTTTGACTGTGTGGATCACAACAAACTGTGGGAAATTCTTAAAGAGATGGGAATACCAGACCACTTGATCTGCTTCTTGAGAAACCTATATGGAGGTCAGGAAGCAACAATTAGAACTGGACATGGAACAACAGACTGGTTCCTAATAGGAAAAGGAGTACATCAAGGCTGTATATTGTCACCCTGTTTATTTAACTTATATGCAGGGTACATCATGAGAAACGCTGGGCTACAAGAGGCACAAGCTGGAATCAAGATTGCCGGGGAAAATATCAATAACCTCAGATATGCAAATGACACCACCCTTATGGCAGAAAGTGAAGAACTAAAGAAACTCTTGATGAAAGTGAAAGAAGAGAGTGAAAAAGTTGGCTTAAAGCTCAACATTCAGAAAACTAAGATCATGGCATCTAGTCCCATCACTTCATGGCAAATAGGGAAACAGTGGAAACTGTGGCTGACTTTATTTCGTTGGGCTCCAAAATCACTGCAGATGGTGACTGCAGCCATGAAATTAAAAGACGCTTACTCCTTGGAAGGAAAGTTATGACCAACCTAGACAGCATATTAAAAAGCAGAGACATTACTTTGTCAACAAATGTCCGTCTAGTCAAGGCTTGGTTTTTCCAGTAGTCCTGTAAGGATGTGAGAATTGGACTATAAAGAAAGCTGAGTACCAAAGAACTGATGCTTTTGAACTGTGGTGTTGGAGAAGATTCTTGAGAGTCCCTTAAACAGCAAGGATATCCAACCAGTCCATCCTAAAGGAGATCAGGCCTGGGTGTCCATGGGATGGATTGATGTTGAAGCTTAAACTCCAATATTGTGGCCACCTGATGCAAAGAGCTGACCTATTGGAAAAGACCCTGATGCTGGGAAAGATTGAGGCAGGAGAAGTGGACAACAGAGCATGAGATGATTGGATAGCATCACCAACTCAATGGACATGAGTTTGCGTAAACTCTGGGAGTTGGTGATGGATAGGGAGGCCTTGCATGCTGTGGTTCATGGGGTCGCAAAGAGTCAGACATGACTGAGCGACATAACTGAACTGAACACTCCCATAAACTGAGGACTGTCAATGTTGTTTCATAAATGAAGAGAGTAAATTCCTGAAAGGTAATCAATGATTCTCAACCTTGTCTGCATAATGGAATTATCTGGAGAGCTTTAAATAAATACTGTTCACAGACCAATGAAATCAGAGTCCATGGTGGGAATACCCCAGCATAAATAATTCTTAAAGCTAAGAGATTATATTTAAGCCAGAGTGAGAATCACAGAGTTGAATCCTTAGAGAAGGACAGCTCCACATCTTTTCTTATTACTTATCTGTGTTACACCTGCTACACCAATAGTCTCAAGAGTGGGAGTGGTACAATATGGAAGCAACCCAAGTGTCCATGAACAGATGACTGGATAAACAATATGGGGAATACACCCAAGACGGAGCATAACTCAGCCTTAAAAAGTAAGGACATTCTGACACTTGCTAGACATGATTCAACCCTGAGGACACTATGCCACGTGAAATGAGCTAGTCACAAAACACAGACACTGTGTGTTTCCAGTTATATGAGGCAACCAGGGGAGTCAAAATCATAGAAACAGAAAGTAGAATGGTGGTTGTCAGGGGCTGGGGGAAGAAGTTAAGGGGGTTACTATTTAATGGATACAGAGTTTCAGTTTTACAAGAGTTCCAGGGATGTGTGGCAGTGAAAGTCACAAAAATAAGAGTGTACTTAGTGTAACTGTGGAAAATTCTTAAAGAGATGGGAATACCAGACCATGTGACCTATGGTCTGTCTCTTGAGAAACCTATATGCAGGTCAGGAAGCTACAGTTAGAACTGGACATGGAACAACAGACTGGTTCCAAATAGGAAAAGGAGTACGTCAAGGCTGTATATTGTCACCCTGCTTATTTAACTTATATGCAGAGTACATCATGAGAAACTCTGGGCTGGAAGAAGCACAATCTGGAATCAAGATTGCTGGGAGAAATATCAATAACCTCAGATATGCAGATGACACCACCCTTATGGCAGAAAGTGAAGAGGAACTAAAAAGCTTCTTGATGAAAGTGAAAGAGGAGAGTGAAAAAGTTGGCTTTAGGCTCAACATTCAGAAAACTAAGATCATAGCAACTGGTCCCATCACTTCATGGGAAATAAATGAGGAAACAGTGGAAAAAGTGTCTGACTTTATATTTTTGGGCTCCAAAATCACTGCAGATGGTGATTTTAGCCATGAAATTAAAAGACGCTTACTCCGTGGAAGGAAAGCAATGGCCAAGCTAGATAGCATATTGAAAAGCAGAGACATTACTTTGCCAACAAAGGTCCATCTAGTTAAGGCTATGGTTTTTCCAGTAGTCCTGTATGGATGTGAGAGTTGGACTATAACGAAAGCTGAGTGGAGAAGAACTGATGCTTTTGAACTGTGGTGTTGGAGAAGACTCTTGAGAGTCCCTTGGACTGCAAGATCCAACCAGTCCATCCTAAAGGAGATCAGTCCAGGGTGTTCATTGGAAGGAGTGATGTTGAAGCTGAAACTCCAATACTTTGACCACCTCATGCGAAGAGTTGACTCACTGGAAAAGACCCTGATGCTGGGAAGGAATGAGGGCAGGAGGAGAAGGGGACAACAGAGGATGAGATGGCTGGATGGCATCACCAACTTGATGGATATGAATTTGGATGGACTCTGGGAGTTGATGACGGACAGGGAGGCCTGGCGTGCTGCAATTCACGGGGTTTCAAAGAGTTGGACACGACTAAGTGACTGAACTAACTAATATAACTGACCTATAAATTTAAAAATGATTAAGACGGCATACTTTGTGCTATGTGTATTTTATCACAGTTTTTTTAAAGTGGGAGTTGTGCAAGATAGTCCACTGCAATTATAAAGAAAATATATCTTCTATCGATACTTAATTGTACTGTATTTTTGTATCCTGAATCTATGCATATAGCATATTAGCATGTTGTAAATGTGCGGGGTTTATAAAAACACACATATATGATCACAATGTATATTCAAATATCAGAGAGGACAACGAAAAAAGTTCTTCCTTGATTCCCTAGGAAGAAATGTGAATCCCAATGCCACCTGAGAAGGCTGGCCTGAAATAAAGTTTACAGGCTAGAGGAGGGCAGGTGTGGAAGGAAGAAGGACCTATAGCACACAGGCAACCTGAGCAACATAAGACATTCATCTGACAGAGCAAACACTGGATTTCCGATACATAAAATCTATTTTAGTGTAAGTTCCATTCTGCTGGTTATAAAATAATAACTTAGACCAATGTTAATACCAAATCAAAAGAATCACCAATAAGCATTACTAAATTTTTTAGGAAACTAGGTATTTATTGATTCCTACCATGTGGCAGGAATATACTTTACATATATACACAATTTGGATGGATTTTAGCACATACACTTTCCACATGTTATTAGCTCAATCAATCATCACAGGAATTTTATGAGGAAGGTGACATGAGCTCACATTATAAATAAAGAAACTAAAGTCTTGTGGGTGTGCATGCTAAGTTGCTTCAATTGTGTCTGACTCTTTGTGACCCCATACACTGTAGCCACCAGCCACCTCTGTCCATGGGATTTTCCAGGCAAGAATACTGGAGTGGGTTGCCATGCCCTCCTCAGGGGATCTTACTGAGCCAGGGATCAAACCCACTTCTCTTATGTCTCCTGCATTGGGAGGTGGGGTTCTTTATGGGTGCCACCTGCGAAGCCAATATGTGACTCTAAACACCACTTTTTTTTTTTCACACTACATGATGAGAGTGTCGTGAGAGTAAAAAATGCATTTTCTCATCATAATCCAGTAGATATACATGTATTTATCCAACTGTAGAAACTCTCTCACAAAATCATACTTAACCTAAAATGATAGACTTTGACTAGATTGTTACTCAGCATCACAGAAACATTCTAGCTGTATTAGGTGTCTAACCTGAGACAAGTGTTCATTTTACAAAAGTGCCAAGGATGAGTAGTGAAATTCATCCAAGGTTGATCATTACTCATGAAACCTTGTGCCATACCATTTTATACCAAAAAGAGAAAAAAAAAAAAAAAAGACCTTAGCAAACAGCTCAGCATTTCATTTGCTTATTACCATTTCAAACCTTCCAGACTCCCAAAAGGCTCTTGACAGAACTATGCAAGCTCTCAGGGGAAATGCTTTGGCTAGACAGAATCCAGACCAAACATGCCATCATGCAGGAAATGCATGGTGGGTCCAAAGGCATCCATGTGGGCAAAGTAAGGCAGGTTAAACAGTGATTTATTCTAGCCCAAACTACATCCATCATTTTAAAACTACATTTCACCGTGTTACTCCAAACTGTATATGGCATCTTCTCTTCCACTTCTGCCAAGGAAACCAAAGACTCTGAGATTCAGCTCTTAAAGCTTTAAGTAGGGTTTATATGCTCTATGAAGACAAGTGGAAGAAAAGATAAGCAAAAAGAAATTCTGAATAGTGAGGGGAGGGTGGAGGGTTTAGTTGGCTGACTATAAATAGATTTCCAGTCATTTTAAATCAGGTTCTGATTTTTAGATTTATTTGGCTTCCTCGTACTGATAGAGTCCTCTGGAGAATGTCTTGCACTCTGAAATGTTCATACCCCTATTCACATTAACCTGTTCTTTCTTAAATGTAAGAATGTAACCTACAAAACACTTCAAATGAAATTATAGTAAGCAGAGTAACTTAAAATGAATGATCCTGATTATTTTTTTAAAAAACACATGCCAAGAACACAGGGAAAAAATATACATAGAGTTCTAACTATAGTAACCTTCTCCTGCTTCTTGGTACTGAGCCTGAAGTGGTATGATTTTGTTTGTTCATTTTTGGTAAATGAGGGGAGAAAAAAAGCAAAATGCACAGAAAAGCTCTAGACTTTTTAACTTCTCTTTCCAAGATAGACGCACTTTTTAATTTACAGCTTTGAAAATTCTTCTTCCTGAATTATAGCTTTCCCCTTGGTTTTCTAGGTTTCTTTTAGAATCTTCAGAACAACAGAAAGTATTTTTCAGCTGAGGATTCTACTCATTTCAGCCTTTCATAAGGTGGACTGAGGCTTCTCTTAAGAATTTTCTTTGAGAATGTTCAGGATAGTCTGAATTAGAAAGTTATAAATCCTACTAGGTGAGATAGCACTCTACAATCAGGAGAGCATTTGTTTTAATCCTGACTCTCTCTACTTCTGTCCCCTTCCCACACAAGCACATATCATTACTGAAAGTAATGGTGTGCAAATTAAGGTAAAAAAAAATATCAAAAATAAAGCACCTTTGCTAACACTTTCTGTAGCAAATATTCAGAACACCTTTTTGCAAATGAAAAGTATGATACTTCATCTGACTGGTTATCAACACAGATTTTTAGTTCATTTTAGCAGCTACAGACTCCTGATACAATCCAACATCTTCATTATCTCCTGTATAGTATTCTTGGATGACTCATAAATATCAATACATAGTGAGAAAAATAAGGGGCTTCCCTAGTAGCTCAGCTGGTAAAGAATCAACCTGCAATGCAGGAGATCCCAGTTCAATTCCTAGGTCGGGAAGATCCCCTGAAGAAAGGAAAGGCTACCCACTCCAGTATTCTTGGGCTTGCCTGGTGGCTCAGATGGTAAAGAGTCCATCTGCAATGCAGAAGACCCAGCTTCGACCCCTGGGTTGGAAAGATCCCTTGGCGGAGGGCATGGCAACCCACTCCAGTATCTTACCTGGAGACTCCCCCTGGACAGAGGAGGCTGGTGGGCTACAGTTCACGGGGCCATAAAGAGTCAGACACGACTAGAGACTAAGCACGTGGCACAGTGAGAGTAAGAGCAAACTGACACTTGGAAAGTTGTTTCAACGAGGAGCATGGGATGATGGCTGGGTAAAAACTCTGGGACTCTAGGCAAGCAACTCTGGTGTGTGGCTGGGAGGGTCAAGGGCAGAACCCAGACCTGGTGGTGCCCAGACCCAGGGGACTTCACCACCCCCAGGATGCACTCCTGTCCCATCTTTCCAATTATGGTCGGTTCTCACAGGCAAAGACTGACCAACCAAACTCTACAGGGCCTGGAAGGAAAGGCCAGCCTCCAACTTGCCAGGACTTTATTAAGACTGTATTCTTGTCTGCACAGTTAGTCTGTGTTTGTGTATACAATCCTAGTCCCTCTTACCGCACATCCAGTGCTGCGCTACGTGCTCCACACGCCTGACTCCATCTAATCCTCACGGCCACCAACGAGGCAGGCACCGCTGTTAACCCCATTTTACAGAAGGGGAAATGCTGAGTCACTAAGCGACTCAGCAACAATCATCCATTAAATAAGGACAGAGTGGGGATTTTAAATATTCAACCTTTATGCAGCATCCAAGTTTGTGTCACAGACCCATTTCAGGGTCAAGAACCAGAGAAAAGACTTCCAGTGGCTTAATTTCTGGAGCCTATAGCAATTAAGAACGCCTCTTGCATCTACCAAAAACAAAGCAAAGCACTGTTTTCTAAAAGGAAATGTATTTTTACACATGCTTTTCATTAGAATTATAATTCTTGTTAAATTTTGGCAGATCAGTACTGACTCTAAGAGGAACATGGCATTTTAAACACAAGGGCAAGCCCAGACTAAAGCAGACTCTGTGTCAGAAACCTAGATAGCTTCGAAAAAGCATGGACTCAAACTTCAAAAGAGAATCTTAGGCATTTCAAAGATTCTAGGTACCTTGAAGCATCAACCCAAGGAGAAAAGCAGGACATAGCAGACTATTCTGGTTTGATACCATCTAAACATAACATTGATCTGATTCTGCTTCACCTAAGACATGTTCCCCAAGCATCCTTCTACTTCTGCCTGGGTTTCCTGAAAGGCTGCCAAGAGGGAAAGAAGGTCTAGTCCTGTTGTGGCTCATTCGCTAAGTCATGTCTGACCCTTTGTGACCTCATGGACTACAGCACACCAGGCTGCCCTGTCCTTCACTGTCTCCTGGAGTTTGCTCAAATTCATGTCTATTGAGATGGTGGTGCCTAGTTGTGTTGTTTAGGGCAAATCAGATCATGTTATTATTATTTCTAATTAGGAAATAAAACACTGGCACTAAGAGTGTGCATTGATTGTATAATGTCAAGAAATTCAGTTCATGGAAAAATAACCATTCTTATCAGAAATTAGTAAATTGCTACTTTTACTGGAGTATTTCAGTCTCATGAACTCCATCCCTAAGAGACAGGATCTGCTTTTAGAGCCTGTCAGCTAGAAAGGTCAAAAATGCCACTTGGTTAAGGACTGTTTGATGAACAGTGAAGAACTGACGCTTTTCAACTGTGGTGTTGGAGAAGACTCGAGAGTCCCTTGGACTGCAAGGAGATCCAACCAGTCCATCCTAAAGGAGATCAGTCCAGGGTGTTCATTGGAAGGACTGATGTTGAAGCTGAAACTCCAATATTTGGCCACCTCATGCGAAGAGCTGACTCACTGGAAAAGACCCTGATGCTGGGAAGGATTGAAGGCAGGAGGAGAAGGGGAAGACAGAGGATGAGATGGCTGGATGGCATCACCAACTCAATGGACATGAGTTTGAGTGAACCCCAGGAGTTGATGATGGACAGGGAGGCCTGGCGTGCTGCAGTCCATAGGGATGCAAAGAGTCAGACACGACTACGCGACTGAACTGAACTAAGGACTGTTGGGTGTCTTTCCTGGCACAGACTCTCAATGTTAACTTTTCAGTGGAAAAGAACGCTTGTCTTTGTACATGTGGCCCCTTCACTTTACTGTAGAGAAGTAAAAATAAGAAATTGAATGGATCATCCCTGTGTTTAACAGCTCAATTGTTGGCAAATATGATATCTAGCCACTATTCCAGAAGTGTGGCAAAATCAGGTTTAATATTTAAAACAGGAAAAAGAGCAGACTGGTTCAAAGCATCATAACTATGTTGACATAACTGTTGTCTTTTTGAAGGCAGTCCTCTAACACCACCCAACCTGGTTAAGACACCATGTTCCCACTCCATCTTTATTCTCTAACTCTTCTAAATCTAAGTATGGTTAAAACACAGCAGAAGAACATGTAAAAGTCCCAGACATAGTGGAAGAATTGTGTCCAAGAAGAGTCAAAACCCTATCTTCAGGACATTACCCTCTGACTATTGCTACAATCTCACAAACTCACACATAAAATCAAAAACAGCATCTTTGGAGAACCAAAAACTAATTTCTTCCACCCAGCCTCACTATTTCTGAAAATCAGCATTTTCTTGGTCTTCAAACTGAAAATCTGACTTTGATGCTACTCTCTCCTTCATCTCCCTTATCCCCTAGAGATTCCTTTCTTCTACCTCTGTTCTGTTTTTAAAGTTACTAGTGTCCATTCCTAATCCTCTAATGGATTACTGTGAAACTCTTGTAACTGCCCACCTCCTTTGCCCTTTGACATATTCTAACCACCAATGTCAGGTGTACCTTCTTCAAACCCCATCTTGCAAATGATACTCCTTTTCAAATAACTATCATTATTTTTCACTAACAAAAAGCAAGTTCAGAATTAAGCATTAGCATCCTCCAATGACCACCACCTACCCATCTGACCTCTCTCACAATTAACCCTTCAGAGACTCTCCTATCCAACAAATTTGCTACAAGCACTCACCCTCACACGAAGAGCAAAAGTTCCCAAAAGGGATTCCAGGGGAATCCCTGAGGTCAAAATTATTTTCATAATATTAAGGTGTTATTTATAGTCTTTTTCACTATGTTGATGTGTAACTGAGAGTGTGCAAAAAAATATGGATGAAATTGCTGGCATCTCAGCATGAAGAAAATGGCACAGATTGTACTAGAAATTACCATATTTCCAATAATATTATATATATTCCTACTGAAAACAATGCCAGCTTCACCTAAGAATGTCCTTGAAGGAGTAAAGATAATTAATTTTATTAAATCTCAACCCCTCTATACATTTCTTTAATGTAATTATTCATAAAGCACTCCTATTGCACAAAGAAGTATGATTGTTGTTTCAGGAAAAAAGCACATGGAACACACTTTAAATTAATAGAATCACTGACAGACAAACTACGATTATTCAAACTTGAGTACCAGGCAGACATTTTCTCAAAACAAATGAGGTGAGCCTGTAACTTCAAGGAAAACAACTGACAGTATTTGTTGCCAATGATAACATATGAGCTCTCAAGCAAAAATCAGAATTTTGGAAAAACTCGTAACCACCACTGAGAGGTTGACAGCTTCTCAATAATTAAGGACGTTTCTGATGAGATAGGTGGTGAGATTAACAAATGTAAGGGTTTACATTGTAGAAAGAAATGTGTCAACATTTGGAAGATTTTCATAACTCGAATCGACAGTTTCTAAGCCACCAATACACGGTTACAAAATTATATTTGACAGACGAATGGATTTTAATTAAACAGAGTACAAAAAGTTTATTATGATGGCTTCAGATTCTACACTGAAATTACCAATTATCAAGCTATGATGTAATACCAAAAAAAATTCATAATTGCCTGAAAAGGTTATTTTTACCTATATATCTGTAATAGGCCAGCAGGATTTTGTTTATCCCCTTCAACCAAAACAATTTACTAAGATAACATTAAAAAGTAGAAGCAGATAAGAGAACCTAGATGCCTTTAGTTAAGCCACACATTAAAGAGATATTCAAATAAATAAAACAATACCACTACTCTCATAAATTCTTATTGGTTTTGGGAGGAAAATGGTTGTGCTTCATAAAACATCCTATTTTGTTAACATTAAAGAGCTTCTTAATTACTTTTTAAAATGAGTAACTTTTCAAAATAGCTCAGCTTTAGTTTCTAATATAACAAATATTGATAGATATAATCCACATAAACAAAAAACCTTTGGGGTTCTTATAATTTTTTAAAGTGTAATGAGATCCTCAAGACCAAAACTGGGAGAACAGCACCTTAGAACCAACATTTCTTTTGATTTCTTCCAGTTTTTTCTGTGTGTCCACTACTTCTTTACTTCTCTAAGCTCCCATCTTTCAATTTTGTCCTCTTCTTGTGTCACAAGAGCCCTTCAGGTGAAGAAATACCTCATCTGGAACTTCATGACCTTGATCTGTTCTACATGCTTGGCAAAAACCTACCTGGTATCAACAACATAAGTTTTGAGGTCAGTGTATCTGTTTCATGTCATTTTGTTTGTTTGTTTAACACAAGCATATCCCATGGATTGTTTATCCTGTATACTCAAGAAATAGCAGTGAATAAAACAGACTGGATCCCTTCCTCCCGCAGCTTAAGTCCAGTGATATTACCACTCAGTGTGGTCAACCAGAGTTATGAGAGAGCTTACTAACAAGGCAGAATTTTCAACACTGAAAAAAAATGGTTTTTAAATTTTTAATGCAGAATCTCAGGCCTTAGCCCAAACCTACTGAATCACATTCTGCATTTCAACACAATCCCTAGGAGATTTACCTGTACATTAACTTTGAGAAGCAGAAGATTTACTCATCCTCCTAATTACTGTGAACTTCTTAGATGTAAACTAGTACATCTTTAATTTGTTTCACTGCTAGTATGAAGGGGCTTCCCTGGTGGCTCAAGTGGAAAAGAATTTGCCTGCAATGCAGGAGACCCAGGTTCAATCCCTGGATCAGGAAAGACACCCTGGAGAAGGAAACAGCAACCCACTCCAGTACTCTTGTCTGGAGAATTCCATGGACAGAGGATCCTGACAGGCTACAGTCTATGTGGTTGCAAAGAGAAATAATACAGTTTACCAATTACACTAATCATTCATTTAAACATGAGTATCCACTGTACTTCTGGGGATTAAAGACAACAACAAAGGCAAAACAGCTTTTATCACCAAGTAAAGTTTCAGACACGCCTGGGCTTAGTAGCTAAGTTGTGTCTGACTCTCTGAGACCCCATGAACTGTAGCCCACCAGGCTCCGCCATCCATGGGATTTTCCAAGCAAGAATACTGGAGTAGGTTGCTATTTCCTCCCCCAGGGGATCTTCCTGACTCAGGGATCAAACCTGCATCTCCTGCATTGGCAGGCAGATTCTTTACCACTATGCCACCTGGTACATCCAAGGAAGCCCTCCATCTCATAGCAAGCATTTTTCTAAAAGTTAGCTATCATACAGTTATTGTCTTGTCTTGCTATGAAAGCAAGGTTTCAATCTCATAGCAAAGATAAGACAATAATTGTAATGATAGCTAGCATTTCAAAAAATGTTCTCTGTGAGCCAGGTATTGTGCCAAGGGTTTTAAGTAACAATTTTATAAGATCAATTCTACTATTATTCCTACTTTAGAGAAAAGAAACTTGGCACCCAGAGGTTAAGAAAGTGATGGAACTGGGATGAAACAGGATGTCTGACTGTCAAACCCAGAAAGAGGTAAATGCTGTAAGGTAGTTTAAAAGATTTAAAAGAATCTTGAGGAAGGAGCCTGTGAGTTCCTTGAAGGCAAGATTATGCCTCAATCTTGGAACCACCTAGAGAACTAGGTTCAGTTCCTTATACATATTAGGAACTTCGCAGACATTCATCAACTGAAAGTATTAAGGTTAACCTATCACCCTTACTAAACAGTATCCTAAAAATAAATAGTCTAGATTTCACCAACCCAATAATCCTTAACTACACTGAAGATACAAGGGTCCTGAGGTTGAAAACGTTTCTCTCTGATATTTGATACAAAGAGTCCATTCTCTGACTCAGGGTTCTTATATTACAGCATGTAGAAGAAAACTAAACAGGAGATAGAAGGACAAGACAACAACTAAAAGCCACTCAGGCATCCTGGAAGAAGCTGATGCTTATTCTGGGGCAAGAAAGAAGAGCAAGAGGTCACAGAATGTCTTTTCTTGCCCATAATGAGCAAAGGATGAAAGGAAATGTTGGTCAAAGGTCTTCTCAGAAACACATCCCTGGAGCAGAAACAAAAGGATTTAGCCCATCCAGAGAAGTGTCCCTGTAGGCTTCTGATACCAGGTATCTCTCTCCTCTCAGCCCTTGAACTTCCTTTGCTGCACTTCCCAAAAGCCCCTTTCCAGTAGTTTGGAGTTGAGGTCATCTCTATTCTTTTACTTACTGAGAATGTTACATGGAAATGCAACCATCTTTTCTCCTGGAATACCCTGAGAAAAGGTTCTGTAGTTCTGTTAACATCATTCCACACATCAGTTAGGGATTAAGAAGGCTCTCATGAGCCAGTCATCTTGTATACCCAGCCATCACATACACTACCCTGTGTAAGAATAAAGTGTTCTGGTAACAAACAAATAACAGACCAACATCAGCTTCCTAAGCAAGCCATTTACAAGACAGAGATCCAGCTTTAGAGAGTTATATGAAGAATTCTTCAAATTATGCTGATGAAGAGAAATAATTGCCTAACAACGTCCTTAATGATATTAAAGAAGAGTCTTTGCAAAGATTAAACTCAATCATATTCAAGAGTAAATCTATAGATGGCAAAATAAAATGAAAAAAAAAAAAGGGAAAACTCATGTACTAACGACTGAAGCGACTTAGCAGCAGCAGCAGCACGTACTAATAAATATCACCTCCCTTCTTAGATACTAACAATAATGTTTTAGAGTCCCATTCTCTCACTTTCTGACCCTTACATATGATTTTCTAATAGTTAAATGAGTCAATCTTCCGGTCAAATCTGTTTGAATAGGAAGCTTTTACTTAACTGCTTTGAACCCAAGGGATCTCAGAGGGAAACACAATATAAAAATTAAAAGAGTAGTTGGTAACTACACTCACATTTGTAAAAGCAAACTGGGTGTTTAACTGAGCCAGACTTGAAGCACAAAAAATTTATGAACCACCCACATCCTAGCTTTTCAAAAGCGAATGTTTTCCCTCCTCTAACCGGATTAACAGATGGAGAACTCTGAGAAGTCATCTAAATATGTCTTTGGAAATTTTAAGCATGTTTTGCTTAACAGTTCATGTCACACTTTATAATTCCACCAGAAGGCATGGGACTGTGACTAGGATGACCATGATGAAAAGCGAAGTCTGTAGGTGCAGGCACGCTGCTACTATAGCATTACATGCATGCAGCTGTAACCGGCAAGACCAACTGTAGCCAAGTTCTTTCTACTCTAATAGTTTCATGTGAGTGTTTACGGCTGAGTGCAGAACACTCAGAGCAGGGGTCCACAGGCCGAATGTCTTAAGCCCCAGACGACAGGACCCATCTAAAGGCTGCCGCTGACTGGGGACTCCACGGCATTTGAGTCCGGCATTGTGAGATATCTGGATTAAGAAATGGGAAACTCCTATTTTTATGTAAAAGCTACTAATTTCTAAGCATTGGCATCTAATTCAAAACATCACCTGGTAGACAAAACCTGTCTACGGGTTTCCTGTGCGCTCCCCAGCGCCACCCATTTGTGACCTCTGAAACTTTCATGGCATCATATTGCCTTTGCGTCATCTCAAAGTTAGGGTCATGGTTTTTCTTTTATACTCTGCACAGCTCCTAAGAACATACTGTATGTTTGATAAGCAGTGTCTCTAATACAGAGGTAAGAAAAGCATGGCTACAACTATACCCCAATTTAAAAAAAAAGAAGATGGCTGTTACTGACACCCCTGTGCCTCTGATTTTAAGTTTGGACCTGAAGGAATAACACCATCTCCATATCGCCACATTCCCTGAACTATCCTGTTCAGAACCAAGCAAAACTGCTGAATGTGAAGCTTTTTTACTGTGTCTTTATAATGGCTTTTTTTTTTCCTGCCCTTTCCATACTCAGCCACCAGTCTTGGTTGGGTTTGTGGTTTCTGATTCACCAGATTCAGGTCCACACTTAAGTTCCTTCACTGAAGAATTTGGACGAAAGCTATCCCAAATGATCTCTACTCACTTATCCATTCTAACAAGATCTGCAAGTATTAATTTTCCTTCCTGAAAATCTTGAATACAATAATTCCTACAAATACCCTTTCACAGCTCCTCTGTGTTGCATAGATTAAGAAATTATCTACAAAGGTATCTGTACTGGGTTGAACAGAATTCCCCTAAAATTCATATCCACTCAGAATCTCTGGATGTGATTTTAGTTGGAAATATGGTCTTTGCAGATATAATCAGTTAGGAGTGAGTCCACATTGGTCTAGGGTAGGCCCTAAACCCAGTGACTGCTGTCCTTATAAGCAGGCTGTGGGAAGACACAGACAGACACTGCAGTGACGCAACTACAAGTCAGGACCCTCCAGGCACTGCCAGGACCCTCCAGAAGCAAGCAAGCAGCCTTCAGAGGCTCTTGACTCGACTGGTACTTCGACTTCAAACTTCTAGCATCCAGAACTCAGAGAGAATAAATAATTTTGTTTACGCAATCAAATGTAAGGCAATTTGGTGCAGCAGTCCTGAGAACTGATACAACACCTAAGTATCTCCCCTTCTTTGCTTGAAAACTTACACTGCCCAGGATCTGAGGATGGGCTTTATCTTTTCATACTTCCTGAGGCATGACATGTGAAATGTGACAAAGAACCCAGGGACACATCTCAGGAGGCAACTACATGTGTGTGTGTGGGGGGGGGGGGGAGGTGCTTCCTCCAGGGAGACCAGAAACTGTGTGTGAACCATCTGAGGTTACAGGCTGGTTCTAATTTAATTCTATGTTGCGGGTACCTAGCACAGTCCATAGAGTAGACTTTTAAAAAATAGCTGTTCTGTGTTTGTATATATAAATTAATGAAACAATTTATTAATTAAAAGAAAGCATGGTGAACAAACTCAGCATAAATCTCTCCATGTGTTTATTAACTTTAGGTTCTTTTGTGAGAACAATAGGTTAGGAGAGAATGTTCATGATGAAATTTGACCAGAAAACTTCTGCAAGTGGGCAGTAGTATTTTTGTCTCTATAATCCACTAAATCACAATCTTAGAGGCTATGTGCCCGTCTCCAAGGAGGCATCACCTGGCACTTCTGAGAGCCCCTCACACTGGACTACTAGAGGACTCCACCCAGTCTTTTCCTAAGTAGCCACTCTCTGACTGCCCACATCCTCTCCCCAGTCGCTAAGCAACTTGCAAAACTGGGTTCTAAAATTTTTATTTTCAACATGCCATTAAAGTCGACATGAGAGAGGGGGAAAAAATCAAAATTACACTTCTTCAATGGGCTTCCCAGGTGGCTCAGAGGTTAAGAATTTGCCTGCCAATGCAGGAGATGCAGATTTGATCCCTGGGTCAAGAAGATCCCCTGGAGGAGGAAAGAGCAACTCACCCTAGTATTTTGCCTGGAGAAACCCATGGACAGAGGAATCTGGTAGGCTATAGTCCATGGGAGTCACAAACAGTTGGACATGATTGATCGACTAAGCGCACACACACACACACACACACACAGTGATTAATTTAAAAAAAGAAAAGAAAAGGATTCCTTACTTTCTATCAGCTCTGAAGAGAAATGGTCTCCTGCAGGTCTCCATCTGTCAAAAACCCATTCAGTCTTCAGCACAGACAACTTAATGCCAGAACATCCATAATCCAAACAATTAAAGTTTCTTTCTCCTCTAAGCTCCCTCTGCCCCATAGCATGCCAGCATTTCATAGCTCCTTCCTGGTTCCATCTTGAATATACCAACAGTCTTGTGTTCACGACCAGACTGTCAAGACTTTTGTGGCCACTCATTTCATTGTATCTATTTTTAGCATGTGCCCTGAAGTACCTCATACAATACTTCATAATGGAAAGCAACCAAAATCTATCTTATCATTCAACTGAATATATAATTTTTTCTGGAACTTTCCAAAAATAATTAATTGAGCAAAATAATTTTCTTCCTTAAGTTCATGGGGTGAGATTAAAAAAAAAAGTCTTTTGATCCATCTGAGCCCTGAGGTACTAAAATCTAATTTGGAAATCACACCTTCCACCCAGAACACAATCCGTCCAAGCTATTTTGGAAACATTTTACATGTGTCTTCTTCAATTCCTCCTGTCACATCAGGGAACTCTCAATTGAGATGACAAGACAGAAAGGCGAGTGAATCACTACAGGGTGTTTAAAAGATTAAAATGAATGCAGCAGGACAAACCAACTGAACACTGGGCCTTTTCTATATCTTGGATTTTTTTTTTTCTTTAAGGGATGGGAGCTTTCAAAAAGCAATTTAAAAATACTTTATGTTTGAAACTGCCAAAAACTATTGACAGAAAATTTAAAGTTTCTAAAATGTGTTAATAATATCAACTTGTCCAAAGCTCTAACACTGTTAAACTAGCAAAGGCCAGAAATAATTAGTGCAGCCAACTGTGTTGACATAATTAGGTTCGTGCCTTGGCTTTTGCCCTCAGCAGCTATCCAACTTGCAAGAGTTCCACTTTGCTTGCCTTAAGACTGGAAACCAATCAATTTAAGACATCAAAGGACTTAAACTCTTAAGCTATACAGGTCAACTCGCAATGAAATCAACTCACAAAGTATGCAGGTAAGTGGAAACGAAATGGTTCTTTTCTCTGGCTGCTCAGAATTGTGGACTGATGGTAGCTCAGCTGTGTAAAGAATTCGCCTGCAATGCAGGAGATCCCTGTTCAAATCCTGGGTGAGGAAGATCCTCTGGAGATGGGATAGGCTACCCACTCCAGTATTCATCGGCTTCCCTGGTGGCTTAGACAGTAAAAAATCTGCCCACAATGCTGGAGACCTGTGTTCAATCCCTGGATTGGGAAGATTCCCAGAGGAGGGCATAGCAACTCACTCCAGTATTCTCTCCTGGAAAATTGGGAGCCTGATGAGCTACAGTTCATGGCGTTGCAAAGAGTTGGACACAACTGAGTGAGTGCAGCACAGAGACATCTAATACAAAGCATGTTTGTGATGGATTGAATTGCTAGCCCCAACTCTTCATCTCTCCCTGGAGCCTAGAATAAAATAAGAATCCCCCTGTAATAATCACCCTATCCAGGTGTTCTCAACAACTATTTTATATAAATCGTGCTTACTTTTTCTTTTTTTCGGCTGCGCCATGCAGCATGACCAGAGATTAAACCCATGCCTTCTGGAGTCGAAGTGTGTGTATGTTTGTGGTGCTCAAGTGCATGCATGCTCAGTCATGTCCGACTTTGCAACTCCATGGACTATATATAGCCCGCAGGCTCATCCATCTGTCCATGGGATTTCCCAGGCAAGAATATTGGAATGGGTTTCCATTTCCTACTCCAGTGGAAGGATAGAGTCTCAACTGCTGGAACGCCAGGAAAGTCCCTTACTTTTTCTGTTTTTATAGCTAGACTGATGTAGCAAACCACAGAGAGTATGCGCATCTGTGGTCCAGCTCCATCTACCCAACCAGCAAACAGATAAGGTTTATGGGAGCTTGTCACTATGTGTTACCTACTGAGAGAAAAGATTCATATCCACACATGATAAAGACTTTGCCCCTGCTTTCATAGAGCTCCAAGTCCAAACAAAAATCTTTCAATAAGGTTACAAACTGCTGAGAGGAATGTGATAACCCAAAACTTGGAAATGTTGCCTTGAAGTACAGAAAAAGGACTTTGAACAGCTTAGAGGGCCTGGAAAAAGTTCAGAGAAGCTAAGAGTTGAGCTGAAACTCAACTGCTTATAAGAATGAAAAGAGTCTCTAAAATATAATTTTCCATCTTGTAGATTATAAAGATACTCTGGTTGAAGTGTATAAAGTCAGATGTATTCAGCCACTGGTGCCACAAGCCAAGATCTCAAAACTATGATACAGTAGAAAAATGTTGGATGCTATGTCTAGAGACCTTGGATCATATCCCAGTACAGTCGCCTGAGTGTGAGAGAGTCCCTAAACAAGATCTGGAACCCAGAATTTCACTGTGCCTTCCACAATAACTGATTAATTAGTATCCCCCCATTATGAAGCAACATTTTCAGTTAAGTTATAAAATAAGTTCAGTTCAGTTGTTCAGTCGTGTCCAACTCTTTGTGACCCCATGGACTGCAGCACACCAGGCCTCCCTGTCCATCACCAACTCCTGGTGTTTACTCAAACTCATGTCCATTAAGTTGGTGATGCCATCTAACCACCTCATCCTCTGTTGTCCCCTTCTCCTGCTTTCAATCTTTCCCAGCATCAGGGTCTTTTCAAATGAGTCAACTCTTCACATCAGGTGGCTAAAATATTGGAGTTTCAGCTTCAGCATCAGTCCACCTAATAAATATTCAGGACTGATTTCCTTTAGGATGGACTGGTTGGATCTCCTTGCTGTCCAACGGACTCTCAAGAGTCTTCTCCAACACCACAGTTCAAAAGCATCAATTCTTTGGTGCTCAACTTTCTTTATAGTCCAACTCTCACATCCATACACGACTACTGGAAAAACCATAGCCTCGACTAGATGGACCTTTGGTGGCAAAGTAATGTCTCTGCTTTTTAATATGCTGTCTAGGTTGGTCATAACTTTTCTTCCAAGGAACAAGCGCCTTTTAATTCTATTGCTGCAGTCACCATCTGCAGTGACTTTGGAGCCCCCCAAAATAAAGTCTGTCACTGTTTCCTCATCTATTTGCCATGAAGTGATGGGAACAGATGCCATGATCTTAATTTTCTGAATGTTGAATTTTAGCCAACTCTTCACTCTCTCTTTCACTTTCATCAAGAGCCTCTTTAGTTCTTCTTCACTTTCTGCCATAAGGGTGGTAGCACTGCATATCTGAGGTTATTGATATTTCTCCCGGCAATCTTGATTCCAGCTTGTGCCTCTTCCAGCCCAGCATTTCTCATGATGTACTCTGCATATAATTTAAATAAGCAGATTAACAATAAGTTAAGTAAGCAAATTAACATTGTACAGCCTTGACATACTCCTCTCCCGATTTGGAACCAGTCTGCTTTTCCACGTCTGGTTCTAACTGTTTCTTCTTGACCTGCATACAGATTTCTGAGGAGGCAGGTCAGGTGGTCTGGTATTCCCACCTCTTTCAGAATTTTCCACAGTTTGTTGTGATCCACACAGTCAAAGGCTTTGGCATAGTCAGTAAAGCAGAAGTAAATGTTTTCCTGGAATGCTCCTGTTTTTTGTTTTCTTTCCTTGTAGGTCTTCACAGAACTGTTCAACTTCAGCTTCTTCAGCATTATTGGTCGGGGCAGAGACTTGGATTACTGTGATATTGAATGGTTTGCATTGGAAACGAACAGAGATAGATCATTCTGTCGTTTTTGAGATTGTAGTTTTGACTGAGGGCTACTCCATTTCTTCTCAGGGATTCTTGCCCACAGTAGTAGATATAATGGTCACCTGAGTTAAATTCACCCATTCCAGTCCATCTTAATTCGCTGACTCCTAGAATGTCGACATTCACTCTTGCCATCTCCTGTTTGACCACTTCCAATTTGCCTTGATTCATGGACCTAACATTCCAGGTTCCTATGCAATATTGCTCTTTACAGCATCAGACTTTACTTCCATCATCAGTCACATCCACAACTGGGTGCTGTTTTTGCTTTGGCTCCGTCTCTTCCTTCTTTCTGGAGTTAGTCCTCCACTGATCTCCAGTAGCATATAGGGCACCTACTGACCTGGGGAGTTCATCTTTCAGTGTCTGTCAGGAAGCATTTGGCAGGAGGCTTCCTGTGTGCTGTTTTCTGATGTCCCTTATTAATTCCTGAATATTCAGAGATGAGTGGAGAGGCAAACTTCTCTGGGGCTAAGGAACGCATACATTTTTAAAGTAAAAGTAACTATTTACGGCCTTCTTCTCTTTCTGTTTTGGAAAGTGATTTTTACAACTCCCTCTCTTTGAGATGGATTCTAGCCTTATGCTTCCTGGATAAGCTGTTAAGATTTTTAATCTTTATCTTTGCTGAAAAGGCTATCCTGTAAGACAGTATATATATGACCACAATATGTTCAATAAACGCCTTTACTCCATCAGAGTCTTGGTCCCCATGTCTATTCATCTCTCTCTCTCCCTTCTCTCTTCCTTTATTTTCTTATCGCCAACTCTACACCCCCAAGTCCCAGCCCATTAAAGGGCCATAGCAAGTGTCCTATCTTTTTGCTTTTTCATACTGTCCATGGGGTTCTCAAGGCAAGAATACTGAGTGGTTTGCCATTCCCTTCTCCAGTGGACCACATTTTGTCAGATCTCTTCACCATGACCTGTCCGTCTTAGGTGACCCTACACGGCCACGGCATGGCTCATAGTTTCATTGAGTTAGACAAGGCTGTGGTTCTTGTGATTACATTGGTTAGTTTTCTGTGATTGTGGTTTTCAGTCTGTCTGCCCTCTGATGGAAAAAGATAAGAGGCTTATGGAAGTGCCCTGATGGGAGAGACTGACTGGGGTTGGGGGGGGGAACTGGGTCTTATTCTGATGGGCAGGGCCATGCTCAGTAAGTACCCAATATCTAATAAAATAAGTACCCAATATCAAAATCAGACATTGATTAAAATATAACATCAAATGATTTACTCACTATATCAGGGCCATTTGGGGATATGTAGATGACCTCCATTTTTATTCAATGAATCATTATTTTTCACCTGCTATATTTCAGGCATGTCATGACAGTACAAAGATGAAGACAAATCACCAATCCTTTCTCTTAGGGTACAGAAAATCCTAACTAAAATCAGAGACCAAAATATAATTCATAATTAAGAGAGAAGTAAACTTTTATATCCCATTGCTGTACTGATAATGACTATCATGAATAAAAATAAGAATTAATATTTATTAAGTTCTTACTATATGCCAGACACTGATCTAAGGGCTCTTCAAAGATGTCTTCATTTAATCTTCACACCAGATCTATGCTAAAAAATTACTAGCACCCCCACTTTACAGTTGAGAGGCTATGTGAACTGCCTACGTGGAACCCAGGCGAGATCTGAACTCAAGCAGTTGACTCAAGAGCCTGTCCTCTCAATGCTAAGTTAATGAAGCATTAGGCCCACTGTCACACCATCTGACTTGGTTTTCTCTGTGTATATCCCGCCTTTGTACATATTAGTAATGAACCAAATTTTGAAAATGGCCATTCCGTAGGATCCAGTCAGTTTCATACTCTATATCTTCCATTTTATTAAGCCCCTATGAAAAATCATTAAGTTTCTATCTTTTTTTTTTTTCATGGCCACACTGCGTGGTCTGTGGGATCTTAGTTCCCAGGCTAGGGATTAAACCCAGGCCCACAGCAATGAGAGTGTGGAGTCCCAATTACTGGACCACTTGGAAAGTCCCCAAGAGGTGTTTTTCAATGGGAGTTCACAAGGGGCTCTGAAGAAATTCCAAAAGAACTCCCAAATATTCATTTTGAAGGGATGGTTTCTAACATTTGTTTAAAAAACCCCTCAATCTCACAGCTTTAGAATTGAGTCACAGCTAACACAATTTTCCAAGCACATCTAAATCAAAATGTCTATCCTTAGTGACCCATTATGGACCATCACCATACTGTCATCCTTACTCTAAAACTCAAGGTCTTCAAAAGTGACTTGAAGGATGAAAAATGAACCTAACCCCTCAACAACTCAGAAAACCCTAATCCAGTACACATCACATGCCAAGCACTCTAATGGGTTCTGTAGAGAAACTCAGAAGCAAGTAACACCGGGACACTGAGCAAATGAGTAGTGAGCCGAGGAGACCCTGGAAAGGATCCCGGAGAGAAGAGCAGTGAACTGAGCCAGTGCATGGGGTCAGTTTAAACTCTGTGCTCTCCACCGGCCCTTACTGACACCAGCATTCAGTAAGCAAAGGGGTTGGGGATAAAACTACCCTAAACCCTCAGCATCAGGGGAAATGTTAAACCATGGAGCTTTAAGAGGGTGGAAGAGCATGCCTAATACTTAAACTTAGACCGAGGTAGAACACTGCTATGTCCTGATATGGACTGATCTGCAAAATACATACTTCAGTGGAAAAAGCGAAACAGTCATAAAATAATGTCAGTCATTTTTAAAATTTTTTACCATGGAAAATTTTAAGCACACCAAAGTACAGAGAACATAATAATAAAGCCTTATGTACTCACCTTTAACAAGGATTAGCTTATGGACAAAATGTCATACACGTATTATTTCAATAAGAATATATTACACTATATATTATTCTACGATACTCTAGTATGTATCTCAAAAAGATAAAGACTCTTTAAAAATATTATGAAATAGGGGGAAATTTGAAAGTTTATTATAAATGTGGGTATATGCCTAAAATGGCTCCTGAAAAAAAATGCTTAAAAAAAAAAGTAGTGGTTTCCACTGGAAAAAAGGCAAACAGAGTGAGGAACAGGGGAGACTTTACCTAATACATTTCAGTAAGATTTAAAATGTAACTACAACAGGGAGCACTGTGCTCAGAAGAGCAGCAGAAAGGCTGCCATGACCTGAGGAAGGCAGTGTGGCCTCAGCGGAGGGCGCTGAACACACGAGGTCAAGTTTGAATGTGAGATACTCAAGGAGTCGTTTATAGAGATTCAGACGCTAGCAGATGACAGTTTCCATTGGCTACAGGATATGAATTCTCTAAATGTAAAAAGTAATAGAGAGCTGTGAACTCAGTGACATTACTAAACATAATTATAATTCTAATAATGTGCAGGCCCATACATTTATGAGATGAAATGGGCTCATCTCAACCTCCCTACTGCCATGTATCCAGCAACAGGAAGCTGATGAAATCTATCATGTAAAGCACTGTGATTTTAAAGGGCATTTCAAAAAGCCTTTTTTTTTAAACAAGGTAATGTCTTATTTTCTCCTTCTCTTTTCTTATCTGTAGTCCTTGTAATTTCTCTGCCTTATAGGTTGGGAAAATGTCATTTCCTTCCCTGGTGGTTCTATCTGTAACATCTATATCACATTAACACAGCCCTGGGAACCACCAGATGCAGGGTTAGGGTAAAGAAAGAAGCCTTTGTGAGTGCTTGTTTACAGTGAATTCAGATACAATTCAGTTCTCCAATCTTTTAACCTTATGATCAGTAAAAAGGGGACTATGAGAAGATGAGATAAAAAGTAGCTCCGTTTTAGGACCCTGCTCATTTCTGTGACATTTTTCAGTTCTCTGAAAAATCCAAAGATGTTACAAATATAGACAATAGTCAACAAAGAATGGTCTCAACTAGACTAGTTAAAATCCAAAACTTCTGAAAATATATTAAAAGAAACACCACTTTCTCACTTTCAAATATCACTTGCACAAGGCTTAATAAATTTCCCAGTAAAGGTCAAAAAGGAAATGTCTTTAATAGACTTTCAACTTCTTAAACTTTAAACTTTTCATGAACTTGAGCATAAATACATTTTTCCTGAGAACTTTAAAAATAGTTGTTCTTTCTCAGGTTGCATCCATCCCTGGCAACTGTCTTATTATTTTCCTTACAAAACTCAGTGATTCGAGATAGTATGTAGAAATGGTTCACTTAACCACTGGCAGTATAATTTCCAAGTAAGTGATGTTTTACTGTATTTAACACCAGGGACTTATTTCTTTTATAAAAATGCTTCTCAGGACAAACAACTTATGTATGAATCAAAATGAAAATGCTGAGTACTTTTCATATAAATTGCCCAATTTTTCCCTAAGAGGCACAAGTTCTTTTCCACCTGCAAATGAAAATTTGGGGGGTGATGAGGGGTCATTGCAGAGATTAATTCCATCAAGAAAGGAAAGTGCCACCGTAGGCTACACCTCTCCTGGGTACCTGTCTCGTCCGGGGAGCTGGGGGAGGCGCTATCTTGGGACAGAGTGGTCCAGCTGGACTCCTCATCGCTTGGCGCCAGGTTCTGGATCCGGTGGAGTGCGCAATCGGTTTTGGCCCCCGTTTTAGGATGATCCTTCTTGGTCTCTGGGCTGGATGATACTGTGGCTATGTGGCCCTCCTCGGGGCTAGACTGGGGCTTGTTTGGTTTCTGTAGCAGCACATCGCCGTTCCCAACAGTGGGGGAGGCCTGGCCTGGCTGGGCCTTCTCCCCCACAGCCCCAAGCTGATTGCCCACGTTCTGCTCGAGTTCCCTGGTGGAGGTCTCCAGGTCTGCATAGTAGTTCAGGAAGCTCTTGGTTCTCCTGGGCTGGGAGGGTAAAATCTCACAGTCTGGGGAATCCCGAGGGTGGGGCTCTTTACCCTCTAACTTCTCAGAAGTGATGTTGATGACAGCGGTGGGGCTGACGTTCCTATTGGGGTCCTGCTGCCCTTGTTCTGCGGCCTTCCGGAGCTGGTTCTCCCCATTTTTCACCAGCTTGATGTTGGCAGAGCCATTTCCCAGCAGGGGCTGTGCAGCCGGATCCGAGAGGCCCATGGCCGCCTGGATATTAGTTAGTGCATATTTTTTCCTGCATTTGGGGGGTGTGCTATTCTTGGTTTCTGTGTGTTTTATTTCGGCGTTCAATAGTTCATTGTGGGAGGACCGGAGATTGAGGGTGTTTGGTGGTGTGACTGGGCTGTTCCGATTCGTGACGTCTGTGGTTCCGCTGCTGGCCATAAACACTGCCAAAGTGTCTACACCTGAGTCAGCTGCGAACAAAGAAGAAGAAAGCTGGTCATTAGATGCCTGGCATGATCAAATGAGTGAGCAAACATTTCTATACAGAAAACTGAAAGAAGCTTTCTAAACATTTACACCACATTTCTATTTGTCGTTACCTCAGGCAACAAAAAGGTTGCTCAGAAAGCCTCTGGGGCTCCAGCATTCTTAATTAACCTGAAAGGCCACTGTTCAGTAGGGCACCACGCATCCAAGGTAATTTTTCTCCACCATATTTAGAAATCGTGTTCTGAATGCCAGGAAAAACCAAACCTCCATTAGAGTTTGATAATGTCTTGTGAACATTTCTGACCTGGGCTTACTGTTTGCAGTAACCATAAATTTTGGAGAAACGACTTAATTACTCAAGAACACACACATAAAACAATTTATAATAATGCAGCATTGAGCCTGAGGCTACAGACGTGTTATAGCCCCCAAAGGAGTCTGAATATATTCCACTAAATTAAAACACAGACTCAGCAGTTTGCAGGCACCACGTGCCCTTGCAGAACTCCTGGGAAACTGTCTGGCAGTTGCATTTATCTCAAATATTGTTCACACCATCAGTGATTTGTTCCATGTGTCTCTTACTAGGAAGAGAGAAAGATTCCTCAAACTAGAAAGGAACAAACTTCATCAGGGGGAATTCCTAAGATTTCAGATTTCTCAGCCCATGAGGAATGACTTCTTTCTTATCTGATCCTGAGACCTCCAAGGGCTCTATATCAGCAGTGGATGAACCAAAGCACAGCTCCTAACATTCCTGAAATTGTACTGACAATCCTTTCCTTCTCCATCGAGCAAAAAAGAGGCCTCTGCAGGGGAGGAAGGTAAGAATGTTCTCCAGTTTGGGAGCTTAGCAATATCCCTTTCCATCATCCAACACTCAGGATGGGATATTTTAGAAAAGAATCACCACTAGAGCCTTGTATACTTCTCTGAAGCTAGGCAACATCTGTACCCTCCAAGCCTTGACCATATTTACCACCCAATGACCACGTGGCCCACAGAAATAGCTAAGGCTGGAACCCAAAGGATTCCTGCTTACCCACACCTATCTCAGCACTTGGGCTTAACTGAGGATCTAGGGTCTAGGATCTTTTAAACTAAACTTTAAAAAATTCTTTATACTGCTTTGGCTAGTACTACCACTTTACAGAAAACATGTTTTAATATATAACTCAACCTCACTTCAGAGCAGCATTTGGTATGAAAAGGGTCCACCTTGAACCCACATGAAGTTTTCCCTGAGACATAATACCCATAACATAGGACAGGAGAGAAAATTATATTTAGACTCATATATTTGGAGTGACATTATTATGAGAAATCTGGCAATCTGCTGGCTTTTAAGGTGTGACAAAAAAAATTTCTATGAGGCTATTTTATGACATTAGATACTATATTCTAGCAATGTTATTAGGGAGAAATTTTTATTTACTTTGTTTATAACCATAAACACTTTCAGAAAGAATACCATCAAAATTCTTAGGTGATTTAATACTTAAGTAGCTTTTATATCTTGGATGTGACAGATAAAACCTTTGAGCCATGTTTTCACCAGTCTTTTGGATCCTACCACCCCTTCTATGCCCACTGTAACTCTTCTGCTTGCTAGAAATCACAAACGAAAAATTAGGGAGGGTTAAGTTAGAAAAACAGGACCAAAAATAACTCTGTAGATGCTGTTTTTATAGGTCAAAGCCTGAACACAATTTGAGTGTGTTTTAAATATTAAATGATAGTATCATCTGGAAGAAAAATAAAAGGTTCAGATTTAGAACTAAGGCAGTCAGTTAACCCTAGGAAGTACACAGTTGTCCCTAGATGTTAATATATCAGCCAGCAAGTCCTCTGGGCTCCCCAGGTCCTGAAGCAAGTAGAGATTAGCAACTTCCTAGAAAGGCCAAGGCAGCAGAAAGGAGGCTCCCAAAGTGGGGAGGCAGTGCCCATGAGGATGACTGGGCAGAACTCAGGTCAAGGACACGAGGCACAACCTGGTTCATGCTAATTCCCAGTTAAGTGATCAAGGACATTAGGCTCTCAATTTCCTTGTCTGAAAAATGGGAACGATAATAGTACTTGGCTGCTGTAAGGATTAAAATGCGAAATGGTGCTAGGAGGTTAGCACAGTGCATGAACAATGAATACGAATGACTTTCAGCCTTTTAATCCAAGTGACAGGGCACAAAGCTGTCTGCTGTCAGGCCCATAGATTAATCAGGCATTTGATCTGAGTTGTAGAAGTGTTCTTGCTGCAGAGACACAGAGAGCAAACAGACTAACAAGAAGAAGCCGAGTCTAGAGGAGTTTCATTACAGAAGAAAACCCTCAGATTTAAGAGAAAGGAGGTATGTGATTCTTTTTTTAAAGGAAAGAAAATCTTCTAATGTCTTTTTGAATCTTCTAAAATTTAGTTATTTTCTTTACGGTCAAAAAAGTCTACGAGTTAAGTCCAATCTCCTTGACATAACAGAAAAGTTGCTTAAACTGTTCATTTATTTACCGTGAAACCAGGATAATACTTAATAGTATCTATACATCACTGAGCTTTGCTGAGGACTGAGAGAGACAGCTGTCAAGCACTGGACCCAATGCCTGGCGTGTTGTAAGAGTTCAACACACATTAGGGATGACTATCATCGCACAGCTCCCTCCTGCTCCGCACTCTTCTGTCTCTGACCACCCACCTCCAGCCATCACGTACCGAGCACGTTCTCGCCTGGTGCTGTGGCTGGGAACGCGGAAACCAAGATACATAGGGTCCTGCCTGCTAAGGGCTTTCAGCCTCAGACACACACACACTGACAGAAAGCAATCAGGGTACAAAGGGGTAAGTGATCTTCCTTCCCACTTCACATTGGAGAGGATCTGCAGGTAAGAGAGGGTGGATTACCATCTAGGGAATCTGAGCAAATCAAGATGTGAGAGGAGAGGTGGTACAGAGAGAAGGGGAGGGATGGAGAGTCCTGTAAGTCCTGCTCCAAGAGATGGACTTGACCCTGAGGCAGAGAAGAATATCAAGCACTTCATCAGCTGCAAGAAGAATGAATGAGGCTGAAATGTGTGTGTGTGAGGGTCGTGTTCTTTTCTTTCCTCTAACATATTCTTCAAGATGGAGATGACTCTGATAAAAGGCAATACAGAAGCAATGAAAATTTGGCATTAAAACATCAGTGGTTGTCAGAGAAAGAGCATAATAAGCTAGACAGAGGGTGTCTCCCTAACTAGAGAGGGAGGCTGACTCCATCTTCATGTTCTTCTACCTGGTGTTAGAGACTGACTCTGCTATTTACCTGAGGAGAACAAAGCCCAGGCGTGGAGACTCGCTGGAAGGTTACTGGAACAGTCCAGTCAAGACAAGTAGGGAGACTACATATGTCAATCAGTACAGCACAGGGGACTCTACTCAGTGATTTGTAGTGACTTAAATGGGAAGGAAACCTAAAAAAGAGTGGATATATGTACAACTGAGTCACTCTGCTGTATAGCAGAAAGTAATACAACATTACAAACAACTATCTTCCAATATGAAAAAAAGACAGTAGGGAGAGGACGAGGTGGGCATGAGTGACTCGAGTATAGGGAGGCACTCACACTGCTATAGTGCCAGCTCCAGTCACTCATCTCTTGACCAGGTGTACAGTGAGGTCTCCATGAGCCACCTGGATTTAGAGAGAAGGACTGAAAGAGCCAGGTCCACTGAGTGATTATAAGGACAGTGCTGTCTCCTGTTATATCAGCTTCAGGAGGATGGCAGAGTTGGGCAGGGCATGACCTTTAAGGAACTTCACTAGAAAACAAGCAGAAGGAGAAAGAAGAACTGCTGGAGGATGATCTGGGGATATGGGAAGGAACTTCTGAGTCCAAGCCACGTTTCATTTTTTTATAGGCCAGGAAAGCTGAAGCCAGCAGAGAGGGGGAAAGTAGAAACACAACCGAGAGACAGACCACTAAGGGGGAATCTGCATGGGGGGGCCAGAACTGGTGTGGAAACGCCAGCCTTGTCCAAGATGTGAGGAGGGAGGAGCGGGAGTCAGCACAGGGTCAGGCACAGATGTCACTGAGGTGACACAAATCCAAAGAAAAGCAAAACCGAGAACCTCAGTTTCTCCGTAAAGATAGTCTTTCCCTGAGGGAAGCAGCCTAGGGGGAACATGAGGAGAGGGACAAAGTTTCAAAACAGTCACAATAGAGAAAAACAGAATAAGCAATTTCAAAAGAAATAAACAAATAAAAGAAAGCTGGTGGCATAAAAACAGACACATAGATCAATGGAACAGAACAGAGAGCCTAGAAACAGGTCCACACATATATGGTCAATTAATCTATGACAAAGGAACCAAGAATATACAATGGGGAAAGGACAGTCTCTTCAATAAATGTGTTGGGGAAAATTGGACAGCCACATGTGAAAGAATGAAACTAGAACACTATCTTATATGATACACAAAAATCAACTCAAAATGGACTAAAAACTTGAAATTAAGGCCTGGAATCGTAAAAGTCATCAAAGAAAATATAGCAGGGTGAGCCCCTTGACACAGATCTTGGCAATGGTATTTTGAGTTTGACACCAAAAGCAAAAAAATGAACAAGTGGGACTACATCAAAAAAGTTTTTGCTCAGAAAAACAAAAACTTATTGAGCAAATGAAAAGGCAACCTATGGAATGGGAATTTTTAAATAGGAAAGAAATAGGCACAGAGAGGGACATGATTAAGGTGTCAGATGTGAACAGTGAGGAACGCACTCCAGGATCTCATCTCGGGTCGGGGGCAGGAGATGGGGCCAGGAGGAGGGTGAAGAGCTGGGGGAAAAGGCTAAGGGGTCAGAGGTCCCTGACAGATAAGGCAATAGGTGTGACAGGAACAAGGAACCACTCCAATCCTAGCTGCATGCACACTTTGGGGAGCTTTTAAAAAGTACAGAAGCCTAGGCCCCACCCCCAAAGACACTCCAGCAATCTGATTCAATTAGTCTGGAAGGTGGATGGGACCCATGATATTGCCATCACCTCCACATCTATTCATCATGCTGTTTTGAGTGTAACCCACAAAGATTCAACATCAATTCAAAAGGATGGATTCTTATAGCAGAGCTACGTATACGTTCAGAACTAAGAGTGTGAAAAGGGCTCATATTACCACTGCTGTCACCCTCCTGCATGCATGATGGACAAACACCTACTACGGCCTGCCAAGTACTTCCTCCTTTTCTAATAAAAGTTTCACAATTTTTCTCAAGAATCAGCCATCCTCCAAGCTCATTCATTCATTTGACAGGTATTCTTTCATGAACTAGTCACAGACACCATTCTAACTGTTGAGGAGACAGCAGTGAACAGAACTGACAAAAATATCTGCTCTCATGGAGCTTACATTCTAGAGATCCAGCCCCTGGGTTCAGGCAGAGATGACCCTACCCTTGATTCATGAGGTCCCTGGCCCAGGCCCAGCCAATCAGAGTAGCAAATCCCCATGCCTATGGTGACTGATTCAAGGAAAAGCATGCCTTTGAACTGGAATGCTGGAGAAGACTCTTGAGAGTCTTTGGACAACAAGGAAGTCAAACCAGTCAATCCTAAAGGAAATCAACCCTGAATATTCATTAAGAACTGATTCTGTAGCTGAAGCTCCAATACTTTGGCCACTTGATGCCAAGAGCTGACTCAATGGAAAAGACCCGGATGCTGGGAAAGACTGAAAGCAAGAGGAGAAGGGAGCGACAGAGGATGAGATGGTTGGATGGCATCATTGGCTCAATGGACATAAATCTGAGCAAACTCCATAAGGTAGTGAAGGACAGGGAAGCCTGGCGTGCTGCAGTCCATGGAGCTGCAAAGAGTTGGACACAACTAGGCAACTGAACAATAATCCTAAGACTTTTTCTGGAATAATCAGAAGAGATGCATGCTCTTTTCTCTTTTAGAGAAATAAGACTTTCAGCTTAAGTTAATATAATGCACAAGAGTATTTTTATGAAACCTAACCAAACTTAGGTAAGGCAGGGTCACTTTAATTTTATGGCTAACAAAGCTTTCCTCAAACCCTGAGTCACAAAGATCCCAGTACTGAGATGCAACCTCTGTAACTCAGATGACATCCTAATATAAACCGTGCTGGAGCCCATAGTTACACCCAGCCTCCCCACTTCTCTTTGCTGAGACCTCTAGCCTCCTATCAAAGAAAACTTGTCAGTAATGGAAGGAAATGTGTCTCTTCAATAACCTACTGCTCTTCCCCTGCTCCTGTCACATGCTTAGAAAATTGGAAATTGACAAATGGGCCTGGGGAAGCCCGATGTCTGCCCAGTCTCTAAATGAGCCTTCCCATCTTCTTCATTTTTGTTTTCTGCTATACAATTTTATTTCCACTGAGGGGTTAACAGCAACACTTTTACCCTGAGGAATGTTGCCTTTTGAACTAGACCTCAAAGTATTAAGGAAATGAAGTAAACTCAGATTTTGGTTTTTTTTTTCTTTTAGGAAGGAGAGGCAAAATAAAGCTGGTTCCTGAAATTACTCATGAAAGTAAACTCTCAATGTGGCAAAAATGATAAGAAGTTCTCTATGAACAAAGAAGGCAAAGGTTATCGGGAAGCAGCTAGGGTTCTGGGTCAGAGAGATCACAGGATTAGAACCTTGGATGTTTTTATACTGGGAGGACAACCTCACACAGTTGGTTCATGGGGCACCTTCCCCAGGCTCTGAGATAAAGGGGTGATTTCAACCTGCAGCTCTGACCCACCTAAGGGTTTCCCATGCTCTATTCAACTAAACTGCCTGAGGGCTCACTCTGTTTAACAGCCCAAGTGAATCTGAGCAAAGTCAGGAGAGACGTACCAAAAGCTTTCCTTTAAGAAACTCGGTCAGACAGGGCAGTGGGAAGAAGTTATTAACCAACCTCCCAATGGTTAGAGCAGGCAGAGGGGCTTACCAGCAGAAGGTATTAGGGATGCGGAGAGAGGTGCAGGGAAGGCCCTCACAAAAGTAACAGCTAAGTTGGGTCTTGAAGGATACGCAAGTAGGAGTCCACCAGTGACAAGGAAAAGAAAGACACTCCAAGTAGGGGATACCCAGGCACTCCAACATCAAGCCTGGCAGATGTAGCCACCTTGGGAAATTATATGCTTGTACCAAGGATATTTTCTTTGCTCAATTTCTAAGCTCTTTTCATCATTTCATCTTCTTTTAAATGATGTTTTTTTTTTTTCTGAAGATGACTGTACTTTTTAAAATATAGCTTAGAGTTATATGGTAGAGTTTGATGAATATAATCAGTGGTCAAGCTGGTGTAGATGAGAAAATAAAGAGGTAAGCTAAAGTAAGGGCACAGGTTTTCTTGAGCAACTGACAAATCCATCCCAAAAGAGAAAAAAAAAACATTAAACAGTGGCAGAATCTTTGGAACAGGGTAATTACCCAACTATGTCACAGGTTGAGACCTCCTCACAAGGGACTTCTGTGCTGAATGTTGAAGGTTCAGCAGGAATTTTCCAGGCATATTAGGTATATATTCTGTTTTTTTTTTTAAGGCTCCTAGTAGTCACAGCTCCTCAGAGTTGGAAAATGAAACTGAAAACCAAGCTTTATCCCATGCTCTCCACTAGCTGCTATTGTATTTTCAGGTAAAAAATGGCTGGAATGATACTCCACTGAAATAAGAATACTGTTCTCCTTATAAAATGTGTTATGTCCTATACCAAATGCATGACAGCAATAGCTGTTATTAAAAGCCATGCTGGATAATGGTTTCAGTATCTCTTATATACTACTAATGAATAAAGCAATCTACAACAGGAAATGTACATAATTGGTATAACAAAATATAGTGACAATAAGAAATTCCTATAGGTTATTTGATTAGCTTAACCTCTACTCAGAGGAAATCAGAAAACACATCATTTATATATTTGCCAGCTTTATTCTTATATTTTCATACTGAGTCTATCTTACAGTGCAATAAAACACTTTAAATACTAAAGAATTCCTAGAAGGATTCATCTCAATACTTAACATGCATTTTCTAAAGGACATATGTATTTGTTTTGATTCTTCAAAATTAACATACTTATTCAAATATGTATTTACAAAGAAAATCTATACTCTGCCCCTAAATTGGCCTCTGAAAATTGCCTCTAAATTCCTAGTTTTCTTGTATGAATTTAGGTTTGTCACATTGTTTTTAGCTGTTTTTAATAAAAGGGTATTTCCTGTCCCTCATTTACCTCTGCTGAGCTTAGTGTTTATTTTATTATGTTTTATTTTAGCTCTCTGTGAAGATGTAACATGCAGTGTTATATAAAGGAGAAAAGGACTTGGACATACTTGCTGAGTTTAACTTTTGAGTTTAGGGGCATTAACATCTATTTGTGCATGGCTTGAATTTACTTACTTAAAAGCAATCTGCTGAGTGGTATGTGTCCTAACAAAGAATCTACCCAGATCTGCCACTTGCAATTCTATATTACGTTTAATTCAAAATGTCACAATTGCTATTTTGCCACAATTGCTATTTTTATTGTATTACTGTGAGGCTAAGAATTAAATTCATACCACACTGTATGTAGACTAGCATCCATTATGACACAAAGAAAGGGGCATACAATAAAATTAGGTTGGTATTCCTAAGGCCTGAAATTAATCAGCATTAGATTCAGGAAGAATACTGAACTGGGAGCCTATTATAGGCAAATCCCACAATGCCTAAGAGGCTATTTATGGAGACTCACCAGCAATATCTCCTTTGTTCATATTAACAGTTAAAAGGCTATAATGTGCAACAGTAGATGGCAAAATCTGACAGAGTTTTAATTTTCTGTTACAGTCAACTAAAATATTTTCACAATACGGTATTAGTAGAATCATGCAAATAATAGATGAATGCAATTAAGTCCAATTCATTCTTCTATCTTATTGTAAAGATCCACTTTTCTAGTACATGAGTGAAAAACAATAAAAAGCAAAAACATGCTATTATAGCAAATCATAAGTTTAACATCAAAACAATTATCTAGTATATATATATATATATATATGTTAAAGTTTTAACACTCAACTAGTACAATGCAATGAAACATGTGAAAGTGTATCTGACCTGGAAGTATTTCTGACATGGGTCTCTGGACGTCAGCAGTAGTGCAGGAAATAGGTTATAATTTGAAATCTGAAAAGAAGGATCATTTGAGAAATTAAAACCCCAAATAGCAAAGCATTAAAGGAAAAGAACATAGCATTGAAAATTCTTCTAAAAGCTTAAAAATATTAAACAAATCTTTACAGACAATGTCCAGATTTGGTTTACTTATAGTTGGTTAAACCACTTTTGACTAAAATTTGAATTCCTGCTTAACCAAATTTATTTCTTGAGAAACCACAAACATTTCTTGAGACTTTTTTTTCCATGTCAGGTTTAAGTTATCTTTCTCAAGTTTCCAATGGGAGATGGTAAGGGTGGGATGATATGGGAAAACAGCATTGAAACATGTAAATTATCATATGTGAAATGAATCGCCAGCCCAGGTTTGATGCATGATACAGGGTGCTCAGGGCTGGTGCACTGGGATGACCCAGAGGGATGGAATCAGGAAGGAGGTGGGAGGGGGGTTCTGGAAGGGGAACACATGTATATCCATGGCAGATTCATATCAATGAATGGCAAAACCAACACGATAATGTAAAGAAAATTAAAAAATAAAAATAAAAAAAGAACACACAATTCAGAAGCCAATAAAGAAAAACTGGCAAATTTCACCACATAAAAATTTTTTTTTTAATTTTCTTTACTTTATTGTGTTGGTTTTGCCATACAATGACATGAAACCGCCATGGGTTTACATATCCTCCCCCTCCAGAACCCCCCTCCCTCCTCCCTCCCGATTCCCTCCCCCTGGGAAATCTCGGTGCGCCAGCCCCGAGCATCAATCCTGGGCTGGCGACTGATTTCACATATGATAATTAACATGTTTCAATGCCATTCTCCCATATCATCCCACCCTTGCCCTCTTCCACAGAGTCCACGAGTCTGTTCTATACATCTGCGTTCCTTTTGCTGTCTCGCATGCAGGGTTCTCTTTACCATCTTTCTAAATTCCATATATATGCGTTAGTATACTGTATTGCTGTTTTTCCTTCTGGCTTACCACATAAAAATTTAAACCTTCTGTTAAGAGGGTGAAAATGGCTATAAACACAACAAAGATTTAAAAAAAAAACTGAAAAAAAAATCATTACAAATGAATTTATTTACAAAACAGAATTAGACTCACTGACACGGAAAACAAACTTATGGTTACCAAAGTGGCAAGGTCAGCAAGTTTGGAATTAACAGACACATAGTACTATATAAATTAGGAGTTTGGGATTAAGAAACACACAGTACTATATAAATTAGGAGTTTGGGATTAACAGATACACAGTACTATGTCTAAAAGATAACCAGTAGCACCTACTATATAGTACAGAGAACTATACTCACGATCTTTAAATAATCTATAATGGAAAAGAATCTGAAAGAGAATATATATGTATAAAAAAAACTGAATCACTTTGCTGTATACCTGAAACTCAACATTGTAAATCAATTATACCTCAATTAAAAACAAAAAAAAAGGCTCATACCATAGATGACATAAAAAGGTAAATTTCTTTTATATAGAAAGAACTCTTTGAAATTATTAAGAAAAATATAAACAGACCTGAAGGAAAATTAGAAAAGGGCAGAAACAAATCTTAAGAGAAACACAAATGTCCAGTAAATATAAATAATTAACCTCACTCAAAACTGAAGAAAATGCAAATGTAAATGAGTTACTACTTTTCCTATAGCAGACTGCAAGAATTAACAGGCTCGATAACAAATAATCTAAGGCAAGGACACTGAAAATAGGAATTTTCATTTCTTGCTGGTGGGAGTGAAAACTGGCAAACTCTATGGAGGGCCTTTTAGTAACACGTGAGCAAACTTAACATGCATGGACCTTCTTGCCCAGCAATTCTTTTCCTAAGAATTTATTTTACAAATAAACTTACATAGACTCTATTATTCTAAATGCAAAGGAACAGTAACAACCTAGCTGTTCATCAGTAGAAAACTGCTTCATTAAATTATGATACAGCCATTCAGTGGAATACTGTGCTGCTGTTATCACCCCCTCTAAAAAAAAAATGAATTGAATCTACGTCAGCTAATACGAAAAGGGCCTTAAGACATATCACAAAGAGGTAAATAATATGCATGATTGAATTTGAGTAAAATTTTAAAAAACATATATATACATACATGTGTGTATACACACAGGTACATACTTGCATTTACATAGATACATGCATGCACATACATACTTCTATTTACATAGAAAATGTCTTAAAGGAATAATAAACAACTAAATACACTGGTAAACTGCCAGTTTACCAATTTAGATACATAATAAGGAAAACTGCAAATAGACCTTGTTTTCAGTGAGTTGGTATCAGGAATGTCACTTAGAATAATAATCCATTATATTAATTTAAATGTAGATGCTGCATGATTTGATTTATATCAAGTACAAAAACAGGAAAAGCCTATCTATGTCAAGATAGTAGTTTGCCCTGGAGGGCAGGAAAGGGGAAGAAGCAAGAAAGCAGCCCCTAGGATGTCAAGATGTACCCTTATGTGCACATTTCTGTATGCTTACTACACTTCCATAAAATGTTTTTTTTAAAAAAAGTCAAATGTTAGTGGTTTTCTATAGCATTATTCAAGTTGAGAAACTGGATATTTGCAAAGACTAAATTCTAATCTAACCTTTCCCAACTAGTAACCTTTAATGGGCATTACCTTCCAACTTTATGATTCAGATAATGACCTGACAACCTGGTTTACCGGCCCACCATACATTTTTCAATTATATTTTCACATATCACAGGTAAGGCTCATTACTCTGGTATAATTAAAAGGGTGGGCTTAATTTAAACTGTCCTGAAACAGCAAGAGATGTTTCCTCTACGCACCTTTGCTTTTGCCCTATATCTTTCTCAACTCTTTATAAGTATTTCACAATTCACTTTTCCTTTTTTTAGTTTTTGTCTTCAATATACCTTCAGATATAAGCATAGCAGATGTAAGGTGATAACTACCAAGATAATGAATGTCAATAAAGTAGAAAGGAAGCAAAGAAAAGGCTTATTTACAGAAGTATTCTGAAAAGACTTGAACAGAAACTGAAAATTTGCATATTTTACTGTGTTTTATCCTTAAAGCTCAACATTCAGAAAAACTAAGATCATGGCATCCGGTCCCATCACTTCATGGTAAATAGATGGGGAAACAGTGGAAACAGTAGCTGACTTTATTTTGGGGGGCTCCAAAATCACTGCAGATGGTGACTGTAGCCATGAAATTAAGACGCTTACTCCTTGGAAGTTAAGTTATGACCAACCTAGATAGCATATTAAAAAGCAAAGACATTACTTTGTCAATAAAGGTCCGTCTAGTCAAGGCTATGGTTTTTCCAGTGGTCATGTATGGATGTGAGAGTTGGACTATAAAGAAAGCTGAGTGCCAAAGAACTGATGCTTTTGAACTGTGGTGTTGGAGAAGAGTCCCTTGGACTGCAAGGAGATCCAACCAGTCCATCCTAAAGGAGATCAGGCCTGGTGTTCATTGGAAGGACTGACGTTGAAGCTGAAACTCCGATACTTTGGCCACCTGATACAAAGAGCTGACTCATTGGAAAAGACCCTGATGCTGGGAAAGATTGAGGGCAGGAGGAGAAGGGGATGACTGAGGATGAGATGGTTGGATGGCATCATTGACTCAATGGCCATGGGTTTGGGTAGACTCTGGGAGTTGGGGATGGACAGGGAGGCCTGGCATCCTGCGGTTCATGGGGTTGCAAAGAGTCAGACACAACTGAGTGAACTGAACTGATCCTTAAAATATTCCCGTGTTGGGGCAAAAGGAAGATGATCCTTAAAATATTCCCCTGTGTTGGGGCAAAAGGAAGATTTTAAGGATAATACACACTAAAATTAGCAACTAGAATCAATCTAGCAACAAGTTTTCTTTTCAGCTGCATTTTCATGTGTACCATTAATGAAAATCCATAATGCTTATGTGCCTGTGACAATGCCATTGGAGCTCAATAAATCTCCAAGAGGACCACAAAGAAGCAGCCTAAGTGGCAATCATGAAAGCACTAGTAAACAAAGAAGTGAACTAGTAAATTAAATGCCCACTGGAATTTTGGTTTGGTATAAGATGCTACATACCTTCCCCTATCCACTGGATGTAAGCATAAAAATTCAGAATTATACACACATATATTAATTCAGTGTTTTATATGATAACAATTCAATCCTCAAGGCCTTTATTTTTGCCAGTATGATACCCCTGACCAAGAATGCTACAGTAAATTATCTCACTATAATCAGGTCCTTATGTGTTCCATTTGCCTTACTTTTTTTTTTTTATTTGCAATATTGTGTAAGGAGAAAAGACTTTTCTCCTTATTTTTATTGTGTATTTTACCTTTTTTCAATACGTAATTTCACAATGTACCCACCAGGTTTCAAATTGGAAATACAGAACATTCAAATTGAGTATTTTGAGGATTTAATTAAGGGACTATTAAAAAAAAAAAGTTGGCAGGGTAGGAAAACCACAAGGGATAACACAGATTCTAGGACTTATAAGAGCAGGTTGCTATCCCTAGTCTGAAGGAAGAGAGAGCTGTGTGTAGGGTGGGTACTGCCTACCGCCACCACCTTCACTGAGGTCCAGAGCCAGCATTCACAAGTCCAGTACAAAACTGCTGCCTCATAGCCTAATCCTCTGACTATAAGAATGAGAAACTACTCTTTAGTAAGCTAAAGTTGTGTGTTAACTCCTCTTTTACCAAGGAATAAATGAAAACTGATTCAAAGAACTGACTCATTTGAAAAGGCCCTGATGCTGGGTAAGATTGAAGGGGGGAGGAGAAGGGGACGACAGAGGATGAGATGGTTGGATGGCATCACCAACTCAATGGACATGAGTGTGAGTAAACTCTGGGGGTTGGTAATGGACAGGGAGGTCTGGCGTGCTGCAGTTCATGGGGTCACAAAGAGTCGGACACGACTGAGCAACTGAACTGAACCAAAAACTCACAAGTGCTTATCCACTTAGATCCAGCTCAAGTACTACATCCTTAATAACATGTCTTTTGAATTGCCTATTTGTTTCATCACTATTACTCCACCAATTAACTTTCTACAAACTTTTCTTATGACATTTAACACATGACATTAAATTTTTATTTTTATCTTTTTTCTCTATAGAGGGTAAATAATTTGAAGAGTGCTGGAAAAGACTCTTGAGAGTCCCTTGGAGAGCAAGGAGATCCAACCAGTGAATGTTAAAAGAAATCAACTCTAAATACTCACTGGAAGGTCTGATACTGAAACCGAAGCTCTACTATTCTGGCCCCCTGATGTGACGAGCCGACTCAATGGAAAAGACCCTGATGCTGGGAAAGACTGAGGGCAGGAGGAAGAGAGCGTGACAGGGGAGGAGATGGTTGGATGGCAGCACTGATGCAATGGACATGAACTTGGGCAAACTCCAGGAGATGGTGAGGGACAGGGGGGAGGCCTGGCGTGCTAGCATAATACCATTCACGGGGCCGTGAGGAGTCAGACACGACTTAACAATGGAACAGTAACAACTTGAAGAGAAGACTCCTTTATTTTTATTTTTTTAATTGAGGTATAGTTGATATAAAACTGTATTTCAGGTATGTAACAATGATTTCATGTTTTTATATATTGTAAAATGATCACCACAATAAGTACAGTTAACAACAATCACCATCACAGTTACAAAACTTTTTATTTTTATCTTGTGATGAGAACTTTCTGTGTACTTTAAAGGATGCCAAAGAGAAACAAAAAATAAAATAAAGGCAAAGAATTTCACTCTGTCTTTTCCAAATAGAATTAAAAAAAAAAAATCTGACAAATTCCTTTCCACTTACTTTGCTCTCTGTCCTATCCACTCATTCTTTAGACTCTTAGTACTTCACCTGGTTTCCTGAATCCTGTCCTGGCCTCAGTCTAATCCCTCCTAACACTCCCCCACCCGACGCCGCCCAAATCCACCCCAGCTGCACAGAGCCAGATAAACACCGCTGGGTTCACAATCACTGATTTAAAGGCCTCCAGAAGCAAGTTCTTTCAGCCACTGACATTCATACACAGTTGATTCTAGAACCTCTCACTTACTCAAATTCTTCACTAACTTCAAACAGCTACCTTCCTGAAACTCTTACCCAAGGCAATCCTTGCTATAACATTCTCTTGCTATAACAAGTCCTCTTTGATATCTTAAAGGGCAATTCATATATAATATAACCTATTTGCAGAGATAAATTCCAGAAAAGGAGAAATTAAGCAAAATCTCAGGCCTGACAACACCAACAGGCCAAAAAAAAACCCAGTCATGGAATGCTCGAATCTACAGGAAGAATCACTGTGAGGGCAACAGCAACACACGCAAACTGACAGAAGTGTGATTTTGTGCTGTCATCCCAGACACAACCTGTATGTACTTCTGTTACTGATGCCAATTTCAAAAGGTTGAACAATTCTAAGAAAATTCAAACAAATATTAATACAATTATCTTTCAATTAAGAGTTTCCACTTCTGGAATATACAGTATACATTAAAGCCATAAAGAATGCTTTATACCTAGAACTTCTGGCTCAGATCACTATAAGCATGTTGTTCACCTACATGAAAATCTGATAAGGGTACTTCTAAGCTTTGCAGAGTTAAGACAATGTTTAATGTACAGGGTTGCTGGGTACTGCAAGACATTTTTCATCTCTGGTCTCCACCCAAAAAATACAAGTAGGGGGCCCTTTTCCTAAGGGGTGCTCTAGATACTGGCCAACCTCCAACTTTGAAAATTTTAAGCTCAGCACAGAGTTCTCTCTTTTTAACTCATTCAATACCTCGGTCCTATATGATTCTGAACCAGTACTTAGTATCTGAACTGTGTCTTATCCAACTGCAAATCGCAAGTTAACATCTATCTGAAAGTTACTATGAGGATCAAATGACATATGATAGATAGGTTGCCTGCTTGCTTTGCTTAGTGCCTGGCAGATGCTAAACATTCAGTAAATGCTAACTGATTTATTACTTTTTATTTTTCTTACACATAGGACCTGTTTTTCTCAATGAGGTTGTAAGCTTTCTGAAGAAAAGCAAAGTGTCTTGGAGATCTTTGCACATTTCACCATAAATACTCAATAAACCTTAGTGGTCCACAGCCTCTGCCTTCTCTTCCTGCCCCATCTTGCCCTGTTGTGAAGATGTTCACAAACAATGAATAAACTGATTCTAAGAATGAAGCAGAGCACTGTAGTTAAAATGGAAACTTTTTTTCTGCCATTATTGAAATCTTTTCTGTAACTTGCTGAGCACAGGAAGGGCTGTCAAAAAACTGTCATCTTAGCCTTGCTGTTGAAAATCTACAGGGTTATATTTGTTGATAAATACTTTTTATTTTTAGTATTTATTTATTTATTTTGGCTGTGCTGGGTTGTAGCTGTGACTTGCAGGATCTTCAGTTGTGGCATGTGGAAACTAGTTCTCTGATCAGGGATCAAATCTGGGCCCCCTGAACTGGGGGTGGGGAGTTTTGGCCATTGGACCACCAAGGAAGTCGCTCGTTGATAAATACTTACATTAAAATAGGTATTGCATTTGAGGATTAGACCTGTCTATACATTCACACTGATTCAATCTTAAAGGTTTTAAATACTTCCCCCTAAAGAATGTAATCTCTATTTCCTAATCTATACAGTGGAAGGGCTGCACCAGATACCCAGGGTTCCTTCCAGGACCAACACTAAGTACACATTCACCCATCACTTACTATGCACCCAGCATTGCACGTAGTGGGTGCTTTATAAGGATTCTCTCATTTAGCACTTCCAACAATCATATGAAAAAGGAACTATTACTACATCAATTTTCTGATGAGGAAACAGGCAAGGAGGGTTAGGTAACGCACCCAAGGTCACTCGGGAGGCCAGTGAAGGAGCCGTTATCAGGACCCACATCTGTTTGCATCCAAAGACCAGGCTCATGACCACTAAGCCACATTTCTCAGGACTCCCTCTCTTGAAATTGATTCAAACAGTCTGAATTAATTAATTCTGCAAGATATAATTCATGCCACATTATTATTCTTTTGAAATTTATGTCCAACTTTCTGATATACAGGTAAACTGAAAACAAAGGGCCTCTCAAAAAAAGACCCCAGCCACTCCCTCTAGTTTGAACAATTAGTGTGTGCAATTTTATGATGCATACACAATAAAGAATATTTAATAAAACTCTAATACTACTAATATATATTAATATAATATGTATATGCAAATTTTATTGCAGCATTTTGTTTTTCCACAGAGAAGAGAGGTGTGACATATAATACTGCAAACTATGGAAATAAACTTGATTTTTCTTTTAAATTTGAGATATAATTACTAGTAATAATTTCTTGCCTCGGTACACCTGGGCACAGGATATCTGTTGCTAAAAGTCGCTGTTACGGAAGAGCCTAAATTTACCACTTCTACAACTTAAAACAAGGGGGGAAATGCAGCAATAAAGGGGTAAGGACTAACTATATCTCTCATGTCTATATCTTAAGCAAAAACAGAGGCTGATTTGTGATTTTAGCTTTTCAATCTTACTTGAGTCAATGTTCTCAAAGTCAGATTTCAAACCCAACTCCAAGAATAAAGAAAAAGAAACAAAAACAGGGAAAACCCTGTTTCCTGAACTATATCCCAGGGGAAAACATCAACAACTAGAAAAGAAATATTTTTAAGACAAAAGAATAAATGGGTAGGTTTTCCCATTTACATTGACTATTCTAAACAAGAAAATTTTTATGCTTCTTCCACAAACACACTTGATCCCCATTTTTCATATTTCAAAGGTATAACATCTTCACTTTAGAAATAAGAGCAACGTTGAAGGCTTCTAAGAAGTGCCAGCCTAAAATAAGCTGATGAACTGCATTAATGCCCTCAGTCAACAACTTCTCCATATGTCCACCCTCTGCTCTGTTGCTGTGCAGTCCCTTCTCCCTGACTCTGGCCTGGCTCTGTCCTTTGCTTTGGTCAATGGCAGGTTAGGAGGTGGGACAGCACAGAAATTCACAAAGCATGGTCCATTTCCAGCCCCCTGAGAAAGATATGAGCTCTACCACTGCCATGAGACTGCACCCAGGCTGGCCGGACGGAAGGATGTTGGAGAATTGGGTAGAATAGCTGAGTCCTCTCGGCCAGGCCACTGAAATCAGTCTGAGCCCACTGACCCATCAGAAAGCAGAGCTCTGCAACTATACCTTCAGCTGACTGTGAGCCCCTGAGTGAACCCAGCTGAGGCTGTAAGAATGACTCATCCATTCTGTACTAATGGCTACTGTCGAAGCTCCTGAATTTTGGGGTGGTTCACAGATAAGAGGTAACACTAACTATACCAACAGCAACCAAAGTGAGATAACAGAAGAGCCACTGGGATTAAACCTGAATTGGTCCAGGGAAGGCATGATGTTATCTGAGGATCCTGCTTCAGGGAATCAAGTTCTTTCTTGGAGATGTATGCCCTCTGTCAGTTTCACAGGGCTGTCCTGATCAACAGAGGCTGCATCTTTGGTTTCTCCAGCTGTCCATTCATATCACAAAACCATTTACACACTGCACATCAGAATATTCTGTGACAGCAAATTCTAGGAATTTGTCATAAGGATGTACAAGCATCAAGATTTCTACTAGGAACAAGTTAAATGTCCATCAATAGGAGACTGATTTAATTTATACAGTGGAATACGGCTGCTGCTGCTGAGTCGCTTCAGTCGTGTCCGACTCTGTGCGACCCCACAGACGGCAGCCCACCAGGCTCCCCCGCCCCTGGGATTCTCCAGGCAAGAACATGGAAATGGGTTGCCATTTCCTTCTCCAATGCATGAAAGTGAAAAGTGAAAGAGAAGTCGCTCAGTCGTGTCCAACTCCTAGCGACCCCGTGGACTGTAGCCTACCAGGCTCCTCCGTCTATCGGATTTTCCAGGCAAGAGTACTGGAGTGGGGTGCCATTGCCTTCTCTAACAATGGAATACTATGCATCATTTACTTAAAAGTGGGGATATTTCTATATTTAGTTTTATAGGAAGATCTCTACTAAACACTGAATGAAAACTAACAATAAAACAGTATGATAAGTATATTGGCATTTCACACACAGTGCTTTCAACTTTTCTGTATGTTTGAAAATTATAACAAAAAGTTGGAAAAAAGACAGCATGTACAGTGCCATTCATTCATAAATTTTTAAAAATACTTTTATGGTAAAATAAAACAAATTTAGAAAATTACAGAAAACAAATAGTGTATTATAAAGAAAAAAGCCTGTAATTATCACGCAGATCAAGGAGCAAGATTTTTCTAGCTAATTCAAAATGTATTCCATGAATTTCTTCCTTTTTTCTAAAACTAAATAAACTATCTTGAATTTATTATATCCACTTTCTTGTGTTTTCTTTTTATGATGTCATTACCCAAGGTTACAACCCAGGTCAATACAGCTAATTGTCACCCATTTTTAAAAAAATGTGACATGTATTTTAAGTAGTTTTAAGTGATTCTAAGCCCCCCCATCGGGGCTTTTCTGGTGACTCAGATTTTAAAGAATTCCCCTGCAATGCAGGAGACCTAGATTCAATCCCTATGTTGGGAAGATCCCCGGGACAAGAGAATGGCAACCTACTTCAGTATTCTCGCCTGGAGAATGTCAGGGACAGAGGAGCCTGGTGGGTTACAGTCTATGTTCCCCATCATCTTTATCTTATAATTGATCCTTAGAGAATCTGGGCATTTGAGCTATGGAGTTTCCACAGTATGAATTCTGATGGCTGCATGTCAATGGGGTAGGTGAACATGTCCCTAACCCTCTGAGTTTCCTGCAAATTGGCAGCTGGATTCAAAGTCTGAAAAAACTGAGATTCAATCATTTGGTTGTATGATCTTTCATTAGGAAGCACACGATATCTGGTTCTCTAACGTTAGAAGCCATTGTCGCTCAGTGCCCGAATCTGTTAAATTGACGGGAACTGCAAAATAATGATAGTGTAATCCTCTCACTTCATTTTCATTTACCGGTGGAAAAAAATTTAGGAAGTGCCTCCCCTCACCTCTTCTGTGGTTATCCAGTGATCTGTTCATATAGGAGAGGCAGGGTACACATTTGGTTCCTGACTACCTTTCAGACAATGAATAGGTGTCCCATTAACCTCAGGTAACCAATAATCTTTTTTTTCTTATCATCAACCCTCGCAGATTTAAATACATTTGCAATTCTTATTCTGGAAGCTCTAGTTGCCCCATGCCAGTAGAAGCCTCTTCAAGCTGGCTTCTGAGATCTTTTGCCATGGTCCTAATAGTCTTTGATAATGTCCTTGCTAGCTATTATCTTGAGATGTTCAGGCTCATGTTACATCTCACCAGGTATTTTTGTTGTTTAAAGCTCACTCTACGGGTGATTCCTTAGGAAGAAGAGTTCATAGGGGCAACTATTTCCTCTTCTCACTTCTTGTGCCTGAAGGTAATGTCGGTGTTTTTTACATGTGCAAGGCAATTTTGCTGGAGATAAAAAAGTAGAGGCTCACAGGACTTCCTGGCGGTCCAGTGGCTAAGGCTCCTCACTGCTAACACAGGAGGCCCGGCTTTAATTCCCGGTCAGGAAACTAGACTTCACATGCCACTGTCAAAGAGTTCACGTGCGGCAACTAAGCCCTGGTGCGGCCAAATAGACAAACACATGGATAAATGTTTGTTTGTTTTAAAGTGCAGGCTCTCATCTTCTTTTCTTAGAAGACCTTAAAATGTTATGCCATTTTCTTCCAACATAAAGAGTTTCTGTCAAAAAGTCCGAGAATAATCTAGTTCTTTCGTTGCTATTTTCCTCTTTTTTTCTAGATGTCAATAGGACTTTCCTTGCTCTTCTTTTTAATCCAGTAAATTTACTAAAATATCTTGGCATTGGTTGTTCTAGGTTGATATCCTAAAATACATGATTTGCTTTTTAAAAATTGTGGTTTACAATCTTCTTTCGGGAAAATTTTCTTGAAACTCGGTATTTGTTTCCTTGCTTCAGTTTTCTTTTCCTATTATAGTATATTCAATCTTCTTTTCCTATTTTTAATATTTGTCACCTTTCCCCAAATTTTATTTCTTTCTTCATTTCCTTTCAATTTTAGCTTCTTTCTCCTTTTCGCCCTAGAATTCTCACCCTTGACTTTTCTTAGGGCAGTATTTGGGTATTTACTTGATTTTGTGTTCTAACTTAGAATTTATTCCTAAAGTGATTTTTTAAAATTTCAAATTCTTTGAGCTCTGTCATTTTGTCTGAGGTTTTTCTAGTTCAAATGTGTATGTTGTTCTTTCATGTTTTATATCATTTTTTAATAATCTCTTTTACTCTGAAATAATGTATTAGTTTTATTTTTTTAAGCATACCATTTTGGTACCTTCTCATAGTCTGTAAGATATCACTGTGTTTACTGTATTCCTTTTTCTTAATGTTAAGTCTGTATAGGATTTAATCTTCTTAATGTTTTATAAAATTTCATGTTAAGTACAGAACACTGGCAAAGTTAATAAGTAGTTCATTAAGGAATAAATAGACAAGTTCATCAAAATATTAACAGCAGTAATCTCTGGGTGGCAGGATTTAGGAAAGTGTCTTCTCATGTTTCCTATGTTGCTGGTTTGTATAAAATTTTTTATGATGAGTATGAAGCATTTTCATATTCAGAGCAAAAGAGTTATCTTCAATTTGAAAGAAATAAAGTGTGTGCATAAAGATATAAAGATATATGAGTGTGTCAGTCGCTCAGTTGTGTCCAACTCTTTTTGACCCTATGGACTGGACTGTAACCCTCCAGGCTCCTCTGTCCATGGAACTTTCCTGGCAAGAATATTGGAGTGAGTTCCTGCTCCAGGGGATCTTCCTAATCTAGGGATTGAACCCATGCCTCTTGTGTCTCTTGCTTGGTGGGCGGGCAGACTCTTTATCACTGAGCCACCCACATATCATATACATTTAAAAATAAATATGTAAAGCAGCAGCAGCCCAGTCCAGCCCCCTACCTGTACTACCTATGCCTCCTATTCATAAAAGAAAGCTCGGGGGTAAACAGTGATAAGGCTAAGTTTTACTAAGGAAGACAAGTTTAGAGTTTGTGAAAAGGAAGACAGCCACCACCCATCTGCTTTCATTGCTATATTTGACAGATTTTACTCTGCATCTCAGAAAACATGTTAATAGAACTTCTTGTGGTGAGAGGAAGGGATTAAAAAAGCAAAGAGCCCTGTTGTGATAGTTTGGCACTATATGGAAATGGCTCACAGTGCCTGCAGTTCACGGAAGAAAGATAACATCTTTTCATAAATCTACACTCCAAGACATGCCAAATATACACCCGAGAAATGCTGGTGGCAGAGAGAGCAAAGCACCAAACAGAACAATCCCAAACAAGAATGAGATGGAGACGTAATTTGCTTAACTGGGCCTTCATATATCTATTAGAGAAAACATAAGAGATGAACTGCCTCATAAAGCAGAAGGGCTTCTTCGGTTCTTTTTCTTTTTTTCTTAAAACAAGATAATTAAAGGAAACGAAAGAGCAAGGATCTTGTTAAATTGGCCAAGGAAAATGATTTCATCTGAAATAGAATGAGTGAGTTTTGGAAGAAAGGATTTCAAGTTTCCTGACAGAGCTGACTCAGGTCATTTGGTAATGCCTACATCAGAAAGGGAAGCCATTCCAAGGGTAACTGCCTCCTAGACAGTCTGGAACACCCTGGCAGCCCCTATTAACAGAGGCAAGAGAGAGGCTTGTGGGGGACTGTGACCTTGTTGAAAGAGCACTGGAAGGGGAGTCAGGGATTTGACACATGGGATTTGACGTCCTGACTTCTGATTCTGAGGAATCTAGTTCACTTTGTCACCTGCTATTTTATTTTTTAGAGAAGCCCATTATTCATTCCCCTATATCCTGCCTCAGTAGTGAGAACAAAGGAAGGAATGAGAAAAATCTGTTTAACAGAGACTATAAACGCAAAATTGTCAGTTTATAATGAGATTTTGTCTCAATTGCTAAACATCATAGTCCAGTGTAGGGTATTGTTGTGAATTAAAACTCAGAGGAAAGGGGCTTCCCTGATGGTACAGAGGATGGGAATCCGTCTGGCAATGCAGGGGACATGGGTTTGATCCCTGGTCTGGGAAGATTCCACAAGCTGTGCGGCAACTAAGCCCATACACGACGACTGCTGAGCGTGTGCTCTAGAGCCTGAGAGCTGCAACTGCTGAGCCCGTGAGCCTGTGAGCCCGTGGCCGGAACAAAAGACGCCACGCCCTGCAACCAGAGTAGCCCCCACTTGCCACAGCTTGTGCAGCAACAAAGACCCAGTGCAACAACAACAAAACCCCACCAAAATCAGAGGAAGGGAAAGGAGGGTTCAGGTATTTTGAACCCAGTAGAAGAAGAGACTATGTCCATCTCTGTTTTCCTCTAAGCTCTAAGCCATTTTTTTTTTTGAGGGAAAGGAGAGGCAGATAAAAGTATACCCCAAAGGCAACTCAAGATTCCATGTCAGATTCTTGATGGAGAGGGATAAGAGCCAAGGTCTTTCATGGTTTTGGCTGGGGTTCGTCCAGAACAGGCTATGCCCCTAAAGGTCCCCATGTGTGGTTTGCCTACTGAGCCTGAATTTCTAACCAAAGCTCCAAGGATAATATTAAGCACTGGGTAACATTAAGTAACCAGCAATTGTTGAAGGCCTCCTCTGGGCTACACATACTACTGTTCTCAGACTCACAAGCCCTAGGAGGTAGAAATATCAGTATTCTCCTCTTTTCACAAGTAGGACATGGAGCTACATCAAGGTTAATAAACTTGCAAAACATCTCATAGCTAATAAGCCACAGATCTCAGGCTCCAAGCCTGATCTACTGATTGCAGAATGCTTAGCTTAATATTCTACTTACTGCCTCTTCCAGGAAGTGAAAAGAAAGAGGAAGCTGGTGAAGCAGCCACGCCAAAGTTCCCATTCACAGAGTTGATTGATCGCTCACCTGCTGGTTCCAGGATAAACTGAGTGTCTTAACCAAACCATTAGGAAATGGCTCCTTTCCTACCTCAAAACAAAAGCAACGTAAGAGCTTTCCTCCTGACTCGTCTCCTCATGATCTCTGGAGCTCTCTTTCTCCCTGAGTTCTTCAAATCCTTCCCCCTCTCTCCTTTGGACTTTTCCTGATGCTTCTCACATCTCTTCCCCAATCCCTCTCCATGAAAACCAAATCTGCTCGACATTTCAAAAACTGTAATTTAATCCCATTTCAACACATAATGCATATGAATCAATCTTGATTTCACTATAGAGTGGCTTAGAAGAGATTTGGAAACTGAGTAATTTCTAGTACTTTTATCACATTGACTATTTATCAACCATTGTTTTAAGACAAATATATTAATCACTTAAATCCTTAAAACCACCCAGTGTCGAGGAAATTGCTATCACCTCCATTTTACAGATGAGGAGCATGCATGTGTGCTAAGTTGCTTCAATCGTGTCCAATTCTTTGTGACCCTATGGACTGTAGCTCACCAGGCTCCTCCGTCCATGGGATTCTCCAGGCAAAAATACTGGAGTGGGTTGCCGTGCCCTCCTCCAGGGAATCTTCCCCACTGAGGGACTGAACCCAAGTCTCTTATGTTTCCTGAACTGGCAGGTGGGTTCTTCACCACTAGCGTCACCTGTGAAGCCCAGAGATGAGGCAGCAGTCAGTAAAATACTGAATAATTGCTCCAGGTCCCATCTGAAGCAGGCAGTGATGCTACTTTGTTTATAACCTCTCTGACCTTCAGCTCTCTCATCTTGAAAATAAGAACAGTAAAAACATGGTTATTAGATAGAAGCAAAAAAAAAAAAAAATGCACAAAGCAGTTTAACACAATACTTAGATTCCTTTGTCCCCCTCCAGCATTTCTGGGATCATTCTAAGTTACAATCCAGAAAACTTAAACTGGATGAGAACAGAGAGACAAGAGAAGAGCTCAGGATTCAGAAATGCTGTTCGATTTGTGCATCACAACACCCTTCTGATGCAAATATTACCTCCTCCATTTTACAGATGAGAGACAGAGAACCTACGCATGGACTTTTCATGAATGACTAGACTGGATTTGATTTGAACTCAAATATGCATCCGGCCTTCCTAAGGTCTTTAAGGGGCTTGAGGACAGGGACAGCCCAGTCTTCTAGCCCCTTCATCTTCGCCTTATAGCCAGACCTTGAACAGTGCACACTGTATAAACTCCACATACAGCCAATGCTTATCTGACTTGCCAGGGTTACCTTTCCCTGGGAAATCAAGATGGAAAACCAAAATCCAATACAGTAGATGTCAATCACACTTACTGATCCAGCACAATTAGCAACTCCTCTGATTAGAAGTGGAAAGAAGGATGGAGGGAGAAGGAACGATAGAGGGAAGGAAAAAAAGAAGGAAGAGAGGGAGGCAGGAGATGAAGAAAAGAAGAAGACGCCCCAGACTGCAGAAACGGTGATGAAACAGAAACCCAAATGGCAACTGCCATGCTCTCTCATCCACTTTAGGATTTTTTTTTTTTCCTACAAGGGTATCAGCTACCAATCTCTCAACAACTGCTGTTCCCAGAAGGGGGCACTGGGGCCTTCAGCTGGGACCTGCAGTTAGAGGTCTCAGAGAAGACCTGCCTGGTCATGATGGCCTTTCTCAGAAAGGAGGAGGAAAGAACACTGCTCTCAGCCCTGACCCGTGGACGCAGACCAGAACAGGGCGTTCCTCCCAACACCGGATGCCCATTCACAAAGGAACACCACCGCCTCCTCCATCTCCAGCCGCGACCCGCCCTCCCATCAAAACCTAAGGGCAGACAGGAAAGCGGAAGGCAAAGATCACTGCTGGGGAAGCTGAAACAAAGGTGACCCCCACCCAATATTCTTACGCTGGGAAGAGGACAAGCAGCCTCAGAATTGTGCAAGTCACAAAGTGAATTAAAAATAACTGCTTAGACCTACTGTGAACCCCAAACCAGGCAAATACAGATGAGCTCGGGAGGGTACATAGACTCAGAAATTTGTTCGGACACGCTAACATAGATTTTTTCCCCCAGATAAGTTTTACCAGTGAGAGAAGAGTGCTCTGCACAAATAAATCATCACCTTCCCATCAAACCTCCTTCTCAACCTCCCTGATCCAGTTAGGCAGACAGTCAAGCAATATCTCAGTCAGCTGCGACTCTGTCCCTCCCAAGCCCCCATGTGCAACTGGGGACCTGGCACCACCGATCCATCTCGGAAGCTCCTGGAATTCTCCTCCTCTCATTTCCACGCCAAACTTTTATTACTCTCCTGGAAGTCTTCAATCACCTCCTGATCACCCTTCTGCCCTCACTCCAGTCCTCCTGCACTCTGCTACCTATCCATCTTCCGAAGAGAATTCATCCCCTTTATCATCACCAGACCGCATTCCCAGCGATAAAAGTAGGACTCTAGGGCCAGACATGGGTTTGAATCCTGTCTCCATCACATCCTCCCATCAGTGTCTCTTTGGGTTAAGTCATCTAACCTCCCAGTGCCTCAGTTTCCTCCACTGTAAAATGGAGATGAGCATGCCTATATCAAAGGCTTCTCGTGGGAATTAAACAGGCGAGGGCAGGTGAAGCACTCAGAATGCTGGTGGTAGAGTCAGGGCTATGTCAGTGTTAGCTATTATCATCATCAGTATTATTTTAAGAGCACCCCACTGGCTCCCAAATACAATCCCCACTCCACTGATGGGCTCTCAAGGTACTCCATGCACTGGCCTGAACTGGCCTGAACCTGTCCCTGACCTCCTCTACCGCGTGGCCCCAAAGGGCTGGCAGACTGGGCTCTGCACTTTTTCCTGAACTGCCTGAAATCATTGCACTCCCAGGCTCCTACCAGTGCTCTGCCTGGGACTCCCTGCCTCCCACCAGCACTTAAGGATGAATTCAAAAGCAGACTCACCCAAGGTCATCTATCTGCCATCTGGATTCCAACATACAGCACTGAAGATGTTTGAGTCTAGAAAGTTTCATGGGCCTGATCCTACCTGCCCAAGAGTTATTAATACTTTCTAGTCCATCTGAAAGAAACAACCTTCGTCCTCTCTGGGCTTCAGTTTCCTATCTGTAAAATGAAGAAGTCAGAACAGATGGCTTAAAAATCCTTCTTCTGGAGGCCCTTGGATTACGCAAACAATGTTTTCTTGTTTCTTTGGGAAAATCTTTCATTAAAGAGGATGTACAGGGTAACCACATGCATTATTATTTTTTAAATGAATGACTGTTATAGGTCAAGTTCTAAGGTTATGAAAAAAGTGGGATTGTATTAGATGATGTCTAAAATTCCCTTTCTGTTATAATTTGATGACCTATGACGTATAGTCCCTTTTTTCCTAATTGCTTAGAATACAATTTCATTTTATAACTTAATCTCCATGATGCATACCAGAGGGCCATTTCTATTCTCCCCATAGAAAACAATGTGCTACACCCAAAGACCAAGATACTTAAAAATAAAATCCAAATTATTTCCCCTATCCTTCAATTCAGCAATCAAAAATTCCAGAGTAAGTTTTTTTTCCCCCCATAAAAATACTGAACTGCCCCCAAGTTTCTTGAAACCACCAGGGTGGAACTTAGCCATAAAAGAAGTTTGAAAAGAAGCAGAAAATTTAATAAGACCATTACCCTGAAATCCAATAAAGCCTGTTGGAGCTTCACATTTTTAAGAAATCAGACTATTTATGCTACTACCTCTAGTACTATTATAGTTTCCTACAAAGCCATAAATACACACAATGTAGTTCACCAGAACACTGACTAAGAGGATCATAAAAAAGACCATAAGGAAGATACTGGCCATGAAGTATGGCTCCGTGATACTTGCTACAGCAGGTTCACACAGACGAGTTCATTTATTTTGAAAATTACATTTCTAAGGTCACAACTCATCACTTGCAAACTTTTAATAGAAGTTAAAATTTCCTTTTCAGAAACTGTTTCCCATAGGCTAAAGGTCATACTGAATATCAAGGGGCGTTATACAGCTGTCACAGCGCACAGGACAAAGCTTATAACACCACATCTTCACATCTGCTTCAGTTAGCGTTGAGTTCACCTTCAAGTATCAGAAACCTAACAAACATTGGATTCAACAAACCAGAAGTAGTGGGAAGGCTCAGGGCTGCTAGCGTTGGTTCGACAAGAACAATGTCAGAGCAGGTATCTTTGTGAAGCTCTTGGCTTTTCCCTTCTGCTTGTTACTCTGTGGTGACATAAGGGTTGCTGTGCACTCACGCATCTTATCAGCACTTGCGGCAGAAAGCAGAGGAAAGCAAGGGATGGTACGGACAGGCTCATTTGTCAGGTTTTATCAGAACAGTAAGTCTTTCTCAAAATTCCCATCCCCACCCCAGTGGAATAATTCTCAGGTCCCACTGACCACGACTAGGTCACACGACCACATTGGCTACAAAGAACGCTCAGAAGTCAGGGGTCAGAACTGGCATGTGTCTGAGGCTGATCACCACACCATCCTGAATTAAATTCAGGTTCTAGAAGTGAAAATGGAACAGGATAAAGGTACTGAGTGAGTGAACAATTAATTGCATCTCCATTTTGACTCTCCATCCCAGAAATAAAAAAGTCACTCATGGACTAGAGAAGATAATTAATTACAATATTTCCAAAGTGTCTTCTGCTCCCCACACCAAAAGCATCTACTACACATAAAGCAAATTTGAATTTTATAAATTCAAGGCTTATATAAAAGCCAACAAACAAAAACTGTCTCATCTTTAGGTTTGTATGCTTTGGAATTTCTCCCTATATGTAAACAGGTACAAACTGGCAGTGAGAAGGCTAAAACGTAGCCATCAAATCTTGCTGTTGTGAAGCCTGATCATAAGCCAAACACTAAAAAGCTTTATCTCTCGGGAGGGAGGAGGGAGGGGGGTTCTGGAGGGGGAGCATATGTAAACCCATGGCGGTTTCATGTCATTGTATGGCAAAACCAACACAATAAAGTAAAGAAAATTTAAAAAATAAAAAATAAAAAAAATAAAAAGCTTTATCTCAGTTGGCGTTCATCTTCCCCTAGCCAGAAAGGCCATATTAGCTGCAGCTCAAACATTTCAAGGTACCAGATGAGGGAAAAGCATTCTAAATATTCTTTCCCCACCTTACTTCCCCTCTGCTCTCAGCCTCCCCCTTCCCCTGCCTGCTCAAACATCTATCTATCCCCCTCAATCTCCCATGGGACCAGGCCACCCATCAATTTTACGTTCAGTGGCTTCCCGCTGCTCTGAGGAAATGATCTAAACCCCTCACCAAGGCCCTCAAGTCTGCTTTAGCCCCCCCTCCTTCCCCATCCTCATACCCCACCAAGTCCTACCATGCCCCATGCCGGGCCCACCCAGGCTTCCTTTCCACCGCTTGAACTGTCTGTATTACCACAGCCTGCACTGGGCTTTTCTCATTATCCATGTGGCTAGGCTCGTCCCCTCCTTTACATCACAGATCAAATACCACTTCTCCAGGGACATCTTTCCCTATGTCATTCCATGTCACATGGGCCCTGCTCACTAACACTCCATCATGCTACTGAGTCCACAGCACGTTCCACAGTCCATAATTATCTTCCCTGTCAGGTAGCTTCACCACCCTCTGTCTCGATCACCAGGATGAATGGAAGCTCCCAGGGAGAGGTCACCTCACCCACCTTATTCAGGGCTGTAACCCCAGAGCCCAGGATCCAGCAAGTGCTCCAAACCATTGCCTCTGCTCCGTGCTTCCAGGACGGGCTGATGCAGCTGACCTCAAACTCCTGTCTGCATCACTAACACTTCAGGTGGTGGTTTAGTCGCTCAGTCGTGTCCGACCCTTTGCGACCCCATGGACTGTAGGGGTCCTCTGTTCACGGGATTTTCCAGGCAATACTGGAGTGGGTTGCCATTCCCTTCTCCAGGGGATCTTCCTGACCCAGGGATCGAACACATCTCCTGCTTTAGCAGGTGGATTCTTTACTACTGAGCCACCAGGGAAGCCTAACACCAAACAGACACTGCATCCTCAGAACCTGCTCCTCTGCAATCTGAACCCTGGAATTCTCTCTCTCACCAATAACATCTCTTGTTTGTAACCCTTTCCTACTCTCACACTGACCAGAGCAGGCAGCACAGTGGTTAAGAGCACACACCCAGGAGCCTGACTCTGGGGGTTCAAATCCCAACTACACCACTTACTATGTAACCTTAAATAAGTTACTTATCCCGTCTGTGCCTCAGTGTCCTTGTCTGTAACTGAGTGATGACAGTAGCATCTATGTCACAGAGACTTGTTGGAGGATTACAAGAACATACCTGAAGTGCTCAGAATAGTGTCTGGCTATGTAAATGTTAGTGTTAATAGTAACAAAAATAGGCATTATTATGAACATGCTTTCTTCTCACCAGGCTATGCACTCCAATGGACCTGTACTGTGTGACATCACTCTCCATGAGTTCCTTCCATGATATCCCATTTCATGCGCCCTTCAAATACCACCCATGGCACCTGCAATCCCATAGCTGCTCTGCCATCTATATGATCAGAATCAGACCTATTCCCAAACCTCTGTGTCTGATTGGAGAAAGATGCTCTCTACATTTGATTTTTAGATCTTGAACTTCACTGATTACACATATCTTTACTAGCCTTCCTCTCCTCTAAACTGCTACATCACACAATTTGAGTCTACCTGATGCAGTTACTACCTTTGGTCCTATCTACCTATGAAAATATCAACTGTTTAAGAACCCCTATATAACTCTTTTCAACCCTCCAGAAAAGCCAGCACAGTATTACGAGTATAGCAGGCGTAGCATCAATGCATCGGTTGACTGGCTCTGATCACCTGTCCAGCCTTACCTCCACTCTGTCACTCAACCAGGATAAAAAAAAGAGATGCTAAAGAATCTGCCTGCAACGCGGGAGACCCAGGTTCCATCCTTGGGTCTGGAAGATTCCCTGCAGAAGTAAATGGCCACCCACTCCAGTATACTTGCATGATGAATCCCATGGACAGAGGAACCTAGGTGGCTACAGTCCATGGGGCTGCAAAGAGTTGGACATGACTGAGTGACTAAAGTTTTGCTTAAAATGGACCCTTCAGTGTGAAAAACAGGGCCTTCAGAAAAAAAAATCTTCTATCTCCTGATGTTCAAGAAATCCTCTTTACCCCTAACCAAGCCCCAATCACAAGGATAAGATGGTAGCAGGTATGCATGATTTAGCCAAGTCATGGGATTTATTGGCATCAAATTCCAAATGAGCAATATATAACTTTTTGAGGAATGTTCTTGTACCCTAAGAGATGAGGATCAACTGTTTTTTCCCCCATAATTGGACAGTCTCAAGAAAAAACTCAGAGGAGAAATCAAGAGTAAGCCCATGGATTTAAGTATTTTCCATAAAACTGAGAGAGAGAAAATCACTATACTCTATTATCTATCCATCCATCCGTCCACATTCTCATACAAAGAAGGTCTAGAAGGTACAGATGCTAACAACAAACTGGCCTATCTTGTGAGTCTGATATATACCAAGTCATTCCTTTCAGAATTCTATGGGTTTCATTCTGCACTGGTTTTCATGACCTTCATTCAGTTCACCCAAGTGCATTTCCCCAAAGAACAATTTCAAATTTGCATAAATGAGCAAAAGTCCAAGAAACCTCGAAAAACAATTCTATTTGCTTTGGCTTCAAAACTGCCCCATGAAGTTACTTATTTCTCTTCTTTCCTTTCTAGAGGCTCCCAGAAGATGGGTCTCATGCCCCAGTCTGGCTGGGACATTTTTGCCCGATCACTCCCCTGGCAGAAAGTGCTGTGGCCACCTCCCCAAGGATAACACACCCTTCTTACCTCTCCCTGAGTCAAAGGCTGCCCATGTATCCAGAAGGCTATCCGTCCCCACCAACCCAATCCTCTTCACAAGGGGAGTGAGGGAAAGGCTGCTCCGAACCCCTACAGTTATCCTAGAAATGCAGGTACTCACCACACTCTACCACCAGGTTCCCTTGCAGCAAGAAAGCTAGTGTTTGCAAAGAGAAAAGGGACGCACACACAGCTCTCCAAGGACTATTCTGGCATGTTTTTCAGCGTCTCCTTCTGCAACCAACATAGACACCAAGCGGGCTTCCTTCCAGGATGTTGACTCCTACCACTGAGGACCTGACATGAAGCTACTTCGTTCCCTTCTCCCTGTTCCTGCAGAGGAAGGTACTAGATCCACAACATCCTTATAAAAGGAGAACCTTTCTTTTTATGACAACAAAACAAGACCTCAAATCTCTAGGTCAGAAGAAACAGATTAGAGAAGGGTATTTTATTTTATTTATTTATTTTTTTATTATTGTTTTTGCCATACATTGTCATGATATCACCATGGGTTTACATATACTTCCCCTCCGGATCCCCCCTCCCTCCTCCCTCCCCCCCGGGAAATCTCGCTGCACCAGTCCCGAGCATCAATCCTGGGCTGGCGATTGATTAGACACATGACAATTAACATGCTTCAATGCCCTTAGAGAAGGGTATTTTAAAAAAGAAAAAAAATTTACAAAGAAGGGATTTTAACTTGGACAACTGACCTTTGGATGATTCTTCTTCAGAGAAAGATTAAATATATAAAAGTAACCTTTCTTTATTACTCGTAAAGTCAAGATAGACCCTTATTTACTAGGACATGAAATATGTTTCCATATTTATAAATAACCTAAAAATACTGCTAGGAGACAGGCTTCATAAAACGATTTCACAGCTTGGGTTCACATAACATCTGATAATCTAGAGCCTAACCTACTGATTTCAAGCTGTGCACAGAGAATGGTGTTCAATGAAGAATGAGGTGGCCATCAAGACTGCAGTTCACTAAACCACACAAGTGTGGTTACTCAGGTACAAGGCAACTCAGTAAAACAATCTGCAGAAAACCCATCCACTGAAGCAATATTTATTTAACACCTACTTCTGTTTAAAGTTCCAAGGAAATCAGGGATTATAATCAGATGATTCAAAAGGCTTAAAAATCCTTAAATCAGACCATAGCAGTAAAGTTTCTAGTCAATATGGTAAGGAAAGATGACAAAAAAAAAAAAAAGGACTACATGTTTCAAATACATGAAAAAACTGAATAAGATCTAACAACTTTTTAGATACAAAGAAAACAAGTCAAAATCATGAGAAATAAATCCTTGGGCCAGAATTGAAAATGGAATTCAGAGTGAGTGGAGAAAGTCGAAGCTTTGAAGACTTACAGGCTACTAGAGTTACTATATGATTCAGCAATCCCACTTCAGGGCATATATCTAGAGAAAACCCTAATTCTAAAAGATATATGCAGCCCAAAGTTCACTGTAGAACTATTTACAATAGCCAAGACATGGAAGCAACCTAAATGTCCATCAACACAGGAATGGCTAAAGAAGACATGATACAAATATACAATGGAATATTACTCAGCCATGAGCTTCCCAGGTGGTGAAATGGTAAAGAATCTGCCTACCAGTGCAGGAGTTGCAAGAGGCAGGGGTTCGATCCCTGGGTCGGGAAGATCCCCTAGAGAAGGAAATGGCAACCCACTCCAGTATTCTTGCCTGGAAACTTCCATGGACAGAGGAGTCTGGTGGGCTTCAATTCACAGAGTCACAAAGATTTGGACACAACTAAGCACCCATACATTACTCAGCTATAAAAAAAGAATGAAATAATTCCACTTGCAACAACATGGATGAACCTATCATACTAAGTGAAGTTAGACAAAGACAAACATCATATATCACTTATATGTGGAATCTAAAAATTTGGTACAAATAAACTTATTTACAAAACAATAACAGACTCACAGACTTAGAAAACAAACTTATAGTTACCAAGGGGGAAAGATGTGGGGGAGGGATAAATTAGGAGTTTGGGATTAACACATACACACTACTATATATAAAAAAATCAATACAAACACACTACTATATATAAAATAGATAATACTGTAGAGCACAGGGAATTCTATGCAATGTTCTATAATTACCTATATGGGAGAAGAATCTGAAAAAGAATGGATATATGTATATGTATAACTGATTCACTTTGCTGTACACCAGAATCTAACACAACATTGTAAAACAACTATCTTCCAATATAAAATAAAAATTAAAAATTTCTATATTAAACATATATTTTTTTACTTGCATGATTTTTAAAGTGTTGTTACTATATTACTATACTCTTTCTATAGGAAGTTCTCTCTTAGGGCCTTCAGACTATGTGTAGTTACTGGGTTCAAATAATGGATAAAAAAGATTTGAGACAGATATCAGCATCATTTGATGCTGAATCTTTTAGGCTTCTAAGACCACATTACTAAAAGATATGGCGTGGAGAACAGATAGGTGGACAATATCTAAATAAGTGATCACCCAAGTGATGACCAGGTCACTAGAAAGTCTGGCGGGAGGAAAGAACACAAGCAGAAGGCAGTAAATCTAGGCTCAGACTGTAACTCTGCACCGTCAAGTTACTTTGTTGCTTCAAGCCTCAGTTTTCTCATCTGTGCAATGAGGATGATAATATGAACTTTCCAAAGCATCCCACTTGAAGTGAAGAATTTCTAGTAAATTCACTATGCAGAGAGTGGCACAGAGTAGAAGAACAAACAAAATCCATGTCTTCCATCACTAAGAACAGAGGAAGTCAAGGAGAGAAGGCCAAAAGAAATAATCATTTGTGCCTATTACTGTGGAAACTTTTTAAATGGCAATTTCTTGAGAAAGGGAGGAAATGTCCACACTGTGAATGGGAGAGAAGGAAAGGCAGGAGTCAGGACAGGCGAGCAATACAGGGCCCAGCACGCTGATGGCCCTTGAGGCCTTGATCACACCCTCTCGGGCCTGGCCCAAATGAGCAGGTCAAAACTTGTGGATTTTCTAAGGCAATTCACTTCTGCTCTAAGAACCCAAAGTTTAAAATTTTAACTATGTTAAAGGAAGAATTTCCTAAAAATAGATTGAACTATAAGCAATCATGGGCTTCCCTGGTGGCTCAGTTGGTAAAGAATCCGCCTGCAGTGCAGGAGACCCAGGTTCAATCCCTGGGTGGGGAAGATCCCCTGGAAAGGGAATGGTTACCTACTTCAGTATTCTCGCCCGGAGAATTCCATGGCCAGAGGAGCCTGGTGGGCTATAGTGCATGGGGTCACAGAGTCAGGCATGATGTGGCGACTAAACCACCACATAAGCAATCAGCAATTTTGTAGGTCAAAAACAGCTGAATATTAATAATTTCATATGGTTCAACTGTAGTACCCGCCTTCAAAATATTTCTATAGCAGAGATTGGCAAAATTTTTTCTTAACAGGTCAAATCATAGATATTTTAAGCTCTGAGGGCCAAGAAGCAAAAACAGAGATTAGGCAGGTAGCTATTCAAAAATATGAAAACTCTTGTCAGTCCCTACAAAAACAGGAAAGGGCTAGATTTGACTCAAAGGCCACCCTTTGCAAATCTCCGTTTTACAGTATCACAAGGGTAAACTTTTCTGATTATGTTCACTATGAAAATCGCTAATTTTGGGGTAATACAGTGATGCACTTGAAGGATACAAAAGTGGATGTGTAAAGGCCCCTGCTCCCACCCACTGGCTGTAACGCTGGTGTGTTTGGTCTGAGCCCCAGCTCTGCAGCCAGCTTTCCCTTCTGCTACTTCTTCTAATGACCTGGCTTATTTTAGAAGCAATTGTCTGGAGGAAGGGTTGAGGGTGGTTCTAACATTTCTATGAAGACAAAAAATAAAAAGTGGGGGGAATGTACAAGGAAATGGGGTTTAAGGGTGACTACGAATAAAAATAACTACGGAAGGATGGGGAGCACAAGCATTCCAAGGAATTACCCAAAACACATCCCTGATTTGAAGCCAAAATTCCAGAGGTCCAAAGGGATGCAAAAATAAATAAATAAATAAGTAAATACCTAAAAAGCTGGCCTAAGGTTTAGAGACAAAAGGGGGCAAAAAATAAGTCTGAGACAAACTATACTTTATAGAAATAAGAGATCATTAAATGCACAATGACCATTTTTCTCCTAAGTTAATCAGAGTGGGACCAAACAGGAAAAGGCTGCATTTGTGGACATTCACAAAATACTAATACTGGAAAAAGGGAACTGTGTGAGACACAGTAAGTTATCATTGAGGCAATCAACACTTTCCTCCTGTGGAGAATGGTAAGATACTAGAGTTGGTAACTCTCTCGCCAACATGTATTCAACAATGACATACCCTGAGGACCTCTTCTGGGTCCATGAAATTTTTTATTTCAAAAGTATGTTTTAAGTCACTGGGAAGTGTTTCTAATTTATGGCATTGCTATTGTTTCAAATGTTATATACTGCAATGAAAAAGGAAAGCTTCAACAAACAAGCAAAAAAAAAAAAAAAAACCTATGTGGATAGGATACACTGAACCTAGTGGATACACTGACAGAGATTGCTGATACACACTTCTGGTCTGTCTTATAGGGCCACTGATTTATAAAAATCCTAATTTAGATAACATTTCCCATCATTCAATATTAAAAACTTACCCTAGAGCAATCCATTCTCCTGCATTTCTGAATACTCTCATGTATATCTTATAAACCTTCACCAGTTCAGTACCCTGCCATATTCTACAGGGAAAATTAAAGGGGGAGAAAGAGAGAGAGACAAATCCTATACGTACACGAGCTGCCTGGATGACAGTGAGCCTCTGGGTACCGTCTGCCCATAGCGACGACCAGTCAGCACATTGTCAGGGACCCCGGCAGTTTCCAAGTACTCAGGAAGGACTGAGATGGTTAAGCTGTTATAGGAGGGAGACAAAAAGAAAAAAAAAAGCAGAAATAAAAAAAACAGATTTAGGATAATGATTGCATTTTTTTTTTCATTAAAATGCTAATGATGACCACAAATTTCCAGATAACCAGGTTGATGAATTATTCATGGTCACATCTAAGATGAAGTCTCCCTGCCACTGCCGGAAGGCCCAGAGCACGCCAATAATTAGCATGCGGTCCCTCAATTGCGACAGAAGCACAGGTGACCACAAGTCTGCCCATCAGTGCTGGCCCTCACTGGCCCTCTTGAGAAGACCAGACGACCCTACCCACACTGATGCTTTCACATCTCACGCTTCCTTCACATCAAGGAATAGCACTAGCCTGGCTCTTTGTCGTGACATCTAAACTCACACCCTTGAAAAGCTTGAAAGGAGATAGGAGATTTTCTGTATTGAGCAACAAAAATATCTCATTTTTTAAAACTTTTCATTGAAGTAAAATAAACAGAAAATGACATATACCACACATGGACAGTTCAATGAATTTTCTTAAATTGAACACACCAGATCAAAACCCAGAACATTATCAGCATCCCAGAAGCCCCACTTTGTGCCCCCTTGTAAAGGTACTACTATGCATGGATTACTTTTGGCCAGTTTTGTAGACAAACTGATTCACTGTCCTTATCAATTTTTCACTTAAAAATCATTTGTTGGACACTTCCTATACGCGAAGCACTGTGCTAGGCTCGAGAGCTACAGAGATAAGACACTGTCTCTGTCTTTTTTTTTTTTTAATCTTCTTTACTTTATTGTGTTGGTTTTGCCATACAATGACATGAAACTGCCATGGGTTTACATATGCTCCCCCTCCAGAACCTCCCTCCCTCCTTCCTCCCGATTCCCTCCCCCTGGGAAATCTCGGTGCACCAGCCCCGAGCATCAATCCTGGGCTGGCGATTGATTTCACATATTATAATTAACATGTTTCAATGCCATTCTTCCATATCATCCCACCCTTGCCCTCTTCCACAGAGTCCACGAGTCTGTTCTATACATAAGAAAAGCTGTGGTACACATACACAATGGAATATTACTCAGCATTAAAAAAAAATTCATTTGAATCAGTTCTACTCAGGTGGACGGAACTGGAGCCTATTATCCAGAGTGAAGTAAGCCAGAAGGAAAAACAACAATACAGTATAATAACGCATATATATGTAATTTAGAAAGATGGCAGCGAGAACACTGTCTCTGTCTTTAAGGAAAGTAAAGTCTATTGGGACCGAGAAATGCACACCAATGATCCCCAAAGGGCAGTGGGATGCACACGGTGACTCAGATTCATGGCAAGCAGCCCAGAAACAGAGAAGCAGGGAAGACTTCCAAATACAAGGGATGCTTAGCATGTCCTCAGGCTGAGCAGGACTTAGCCAAGCTGGGATTGGGAGACCAGACGATGGAAAAGGCAGAAGAAAGAAACTGCATAGTGTCAGACGACGGAAAAGGCAGAAGAAAGAAACTGCATAGTGTAATTCAGTGTTGCTAGACTCTCCAGGGTGAAGCCAGGAAAGAAGCTGGAGCCAGACCGCAACCTTGTACACGTATTCAAAACCTTTGAACTGGCTGCAGAGAGCTACTGATGGATCAGATCTGAGTTTCAGATACATTACTTTCTGGATGGATTCACAGAGGGCAGAGCAGAGGCAAGGAGACCAGTAGGGCCAGTTTGGTTGTCAGGTAGGAGAGGAATGAGTAAGATTAGGGCATGGAGGTAAGTGGGGAGAGAAAACAGGGAGAAGAGTCAGTACTTGAAAAATCCAGACACTAAAAGCAGAACAACAGGGTACTTGACTCCATGTGGGTGGATGACAGCGACGATAGAGGTAGAGAATACTAGTGAATGAACAAGTTTAATAAGGAAAACAATGGGTTTAGTTTGGTGCATTAGAAATTGAGATGTAGAAGATTTGGGTGAGGACTTGAAGATTTCTTGAGTGTGAAGGTTGGCAAAGAAACCTGAGCAAAACATAAAAGTGGTTATTACATAGGAAATAGCTGAAATTAGATTAGCAAGTGAGATCACTGAAGGAATATGGGTAGAGGGAAACGAGTGGAGGATTAGTGATAAAAGCAGAAGCCTAGAGAACACAATGACAGAATGGGGAGAGGAAAAAGACCTTGCGAAAAAGACCAAAGAAGAAAGTCAGAGAGGTACCACTGAAGACAATGAGATGATTATAAAGATAAGAAATGAAAAATACAGCTTTGGATTTGACTCTTCAGCAGTCTTGATTCAAGGTGGTTTCATTGAGGTGGTAGAGGCAGAGATAACAAATCAAGTGAGAGAAGAGAAAGGAGAATGAACAGCTGTTGGAAGAGACTGGTGCTAATGGAAGTCCATTGATTAGCTGAAGCAATCAGTAGAGAGAGAAAGGGTGAGAGTTCAAGAGGGAGAGGTAAGAACAGGATAATGACCCAAAGAAGGTGGGAAAAAGGGGCAGGAATACAAATGAAGGAAAGGACCTTAAGAGGAAGCGGAATCCACAATCCTCTGACATTAGAAGCATATTAGAACTAAAGGAATAAAACAAATCTGGTTATAGTAAGTTTAAAGGTAACAGCATTGGTGGGATATTAGAGGCAATGGACCAAATGACATCAACATTGTAGACAAAATAGTTGCCATGGTTCTTTGCTAAGAATAAGTTGACACACAAATGGTTTGATGCCACAGATCTTGAAAATCTTGGTATTGGGCTATCCTCTAAAATTAAAGTAGTCTAACCCTGTTTTAAGGTAAACAAACATAGTCAGTACAAATCAAGACAGGAAGGGGCATTTGCAAGATCAGCTCATCCACAGCAGAACATATTAGTACTAAAAGAAACAGCACACAAGCAAAAGATTCAGACAAATTCTCTTCTTAAAATGAGTTTTGATCTCAGTGCCAACCTTTCCAAAGATTTACACATAGTTTGATTAAGTGAAACCACAATCCACTATCCTACAGGCTTCTTAAGATGCTTCAATTCAGACACCTTCTAACATGACTAATCTAATGAGAATGAAGTCAGGCATCTCAAAGAAAAGGCAAGAGATAGAGACTGGAGCTGGCCGTGTCACCTGCCCGTGATTTCCGAGTGAAATGTCCCTTAAGATGTCACCCTGCTCTAGTTTCCTGCCCATGCTTTCACCTCAGATTCTGGCGAGTCTGAAAGTGGGTGGAGTAACCCGACTTTTGAAAAGAGCTCCAACAATGCCAAGGGTAGCAAGGTTCATTAGAAAGTCTAATGTGATGGAAAACACCTTATAAAGTAGCTTTTCTGTTCTCCAAGCAACTTCTGTGATCTCACAAACTCCAAGGCTGCTCCAGACCTAGTCTGTTTTGGTTACATGACTATTATCCACCGGCCATCTTCGGAGAATGACAGAATTTCAGAATTGTAGATAAACACACGATTATCCTTAAAGTCAGCCAGGATAGAGAATGTTCCAGAGCCATCGGATGCCTACTGACTGTGCCATTCATCTCCGTATCCCTGGGGAACAGGGGATACAGCAAGCAGCCCATAAATATGGAATCAATCGATAAACCAATATATAAGTGAAGAGTTCTCACAACCAGGAGATAAAGAGGCCAATTAAATGGTGAGAACAGAATTACTCTTTCTACTCTTCCTTTCCCACCCTGATGTCAGAGCCAAGCTGCAAATCGCTTTCAACTGCACTCACTTTCCTCTCCATAGAAGAAACTCTTCATGAACTCATAAATATATATTGTGTAAGTAAGAGAGTTCAGAAATCATGAAAAACAGTATGCCTCTTAAAAGGGAAAATAAGTAGGTGGCGAACATTTTGTGCATACAAAGAAACAGAAATTGCCCACTTTACATCCAGCTGCCTTCTTTGTTATCCTTCAGTGAGAAGGACAGAACATCATTACTCTTAACAGCAGGGTGCCTCTCCTCCTACTGCTCATTCACACAGCCACCCGCTCAGCTTCAACCCACTGGGGCAACAGAGCCTAATGAGATAATCAAGTCTCGCTTCCTTAAAAATTCTGATCCTGACAAGTATTTGTAGTATTCATCATCTCACTTCTTTTACAGCACATAAGCTCTGAGGTATCACTGATCACAGTGAACACATTTCACACACGACAGAAGCACACTGTAGTATTGTCTGGAGACAGCTTTCAGGACAAAGTTCCCAAAAGTAAGGAATTGTAGGTTGTTCTTTTGTCTGTGCCATGCTTCTGAACTGTTAAAAAATCACTCGGTAACTCAGTCCTGAAACACTGACTCTGTTTCTGCCCATTTGAACAGCAATACACTGAGAAGGAAACAGATCTAGAACACTACCATCCTTTTTTCTATTCTTGATTAAGGATCTAGGAGACCAGGGCTTTCCTGGTGGCTCAGTGGTGAAGAATATACCTGCCAATGCAGGAGACATGGGTCCGATCCCTGTTCCAGGAAGATCCTACATGCTGTGAAGCAACTAAACCCACGACCGCAATGAGTGAGCCTGTGCTCTGGAGCCCACAGGCCACAATTACTGAGCCCTTGCACTGCAACTACTGAAGTCCGAGTACCCTAGAGCCTGCAACAAGAAGCCACTGCAATGAGAAGCCAGAGCACCGCAACTAGAGAGTAGCCCCTGCTTGCAGCAACTAGAGAAAAGCCTGCACAGCCAAAAATAAATTAATTATTCCAAAAAAGAAAAAAAGAATCCAGGAGACCAAGATGAACAATACACTATTCACTTGAATGCAAGCCACCAAGGAGAGGAAAGGAATATTTACGCCAGTACACAAAGTGTTTAGTGTGCAACTTTTTAATTACTGTATTCATGATACTATCCATAATATATTCACTAACACAAATGCTCTCTTCAGGGACGTTAATCCTCAGCAAATACATTAACACTTCCCTTCTCTCCCCCAAATTCTTATTATGCTGACATGGGGCAAAAATACCAAGAATTCTCTCCAAAATAAACATTCCATGTCAACAACCACTTGTTCTGCTATCTCCCTTTCTAACTATTTTATGATAACATAATCACTCCACTTAAGTACTTGCTGCTATTGCCCTACAAGACAAATTTGTACGTGAAATATTTTCATAAAGGGCTTTTTTCAATGTAACATCTTTTTTGCTATGAAAGCGGATTCAAGCTACTCGAAAGTTGGTTATGCTAAATTCTGTAACTCATAATTCTCTGGTATCACCCTGCATTATAATACTGTATAATTTCTGCTTTTTAGAAATCTCAAGGAGTAAGACATGATGATGATGAAGGTTTTCATAACAGCTAAAGTAAGCTAAATAATAAAACGGGTTTCATTTCAATCATATTGGATTTTTTTTTTCCCTAAAAGGTAATGCCTTCTCAGAGAGTCCAGAATACGATTAGCCTCTGGTGCACAGAATCATCAATATAACTATCAATTATCTTGCTCTATTAGAACATGAGATACAGACTGAGGAAAAGACAGGAGCCCTGTGGATACTAAGCAGATGTTCAGTTTCTACCAGCATGAACTGGATGGTGAGTTCCTACCAAAGCAACAGGACATTCTGGGAAACAAAAGGAAGAGGCTGCTGAAATTGAACCACCAAGGAAAAGGAGAACAAAGGTGAAATCTAAGTCACAGATCCAGGTGTAGGGCTAAGTGGAGTCAGGCTGAGTGGGACAGAGGGAGAAGGTGAAAGGCTGGCTCTATGTGTGTGCTGCTGGTGACCCACTGACCCCACCAAAAGTGGCCAGTGGCAAGACCACCTTTCCAGGCACAGAGGGATGTCTGCTCCTCCACTCAAAGGTCATAAATGCTACATTTTGGGAGATGTTTTGTCTGCCTAGTTTGGTTATCCCCTCTCCCCTGAGGAGTTGAGTTTCATTACTGTTCAAGTATCAATCTTTCCCTTCCTCAAGTCAGCTATGAGTTTGGAAACCAAATAAAATTAAAAAGCCTAAGATAACTAAAATTTAAAATACCAAGTTCCAGATAAGCTCTGAAGGACACAGTTCACATTCTGAACCCATACTAGGGCAGCCAAGATGTCTTTTTTGTTTATTCCTTGGTTCTTATAGAATTTAACTCCTCTTCCTTAAGACTCACAAGAAGTCATTTAGTACAAACATAGCCAAACCCAAAATGTGCCCTGGGGTGTTATTAGTCACTGACCATGCCTCAGTTTCCTCATCCATAAAATGGAAAAAATAGTAATATTTACCTCCTACAGTTGTTATGACGCTTCTCAGGTGGCTCAGTGGTAAAGAATATGCCTGCAATGCAGAAGACCTGGGTTCAATCCCTCAGTTGGGTAGATCCCTTGCAGAAGGGAATGGCAACCCACTCCAGTATTCTTGCCTGGAGAATTCCATGGACAGAGGAGCCTGATGGGCTATAGTCCATAAGGTTGAAAAGAGTCAGACACGATTTAGTGACTAAGTAACACACACACACACACACACACACGGTTATTTAACAAGGACTTCTTTTAGAGATATTAGTAAGTTGAATATCCAGGAACACAACTAAATCAATTGCTCTGATGTGAAGTATCTGTGGGAAGGTGGAAATAAATTCAAAACCCGGAGAAGGGAGGGCTTTGCCACTAGATAAGTAGATGCAGGCAAGTCAATTAGCCTTCTACACCCATCTGTAAAATGGGTCAATGATACCTATCTTGCAAAGGTATGAAGAACAATAAATGAAAGGCTTAGACAGTATAAGCAAATGTAAATTAAACCTTAATTAAATTGAAACACAGTACTTAATGCCCCATGACACACAGATCTTTATTTAGAGCTGAGAAAGTCATCTGCCTGGTGGTTTCTATCCAAGTCTCACCACCTCATATGATAAGATCCTCTTCCCAAATTATTTTCAACAACCTTTCTTTGTATGTGTTAGTCACTTAGTCATGTCCTACTCTTTGCAACGCCATAGACTGTAGCCCGCCAGGCTCCTCTGTCCATGGAAATCTCCAGGCAAGAATACTGGAGTGGGTTGCCATTTCCTTCTCCAGGGGATCTTCCTGATCCAGGGATCAAACCCGCGTCTACTGCATTGCAGTCAGATTCTCTACTCTCTGAGCTACAGGAAAGTCCCTGTTAATAAAACTTTTTCAACATAACTATTAAAACAGAAAATACAAGTATTACTGCATTTTCAAGTTAAAAATAAAAACAGATTGTAAAACTCTGCCCACCCCCAAGAATTATGATATTCCCATTTTCTTTCTTTACTTTTTCTTAATTCAAATGATTTCTTTTCCCCTTCTCCATTTTTCTTTATTAAATATTTGCTTTCTCACTAGAAGTTATATTACTGCAATAGTAGTAACTACCATCTATATGTTATTTAGCAATTTACATGGCACTTTCATATACATTGTCTTATTTCCCTTATTCTTTCTTCCCTTTATTTTCCCTTGCTTCACTTTTCAAAACACAAACAGAACCTCCTAAAATCAGCAAAGAAGCCATTTCTCTCCTTCTGACTGCCAGCACATTAATATACAATAGAGTTGTCAAAGCAACTTTAGACTACATATTGTACACTTAAATCCTGACACATCCAAATCTTCTTGCAAATAATTTTTTTTCTTCCTTAGTGATGATCTTCTGAAGTTAAAATAGAGTGAAACTTATGTATATGTACCAACATTTAAAATTTTATTAATTTTAATAAATTAAATTTCTTCTAAGTACCATCAAAAATAGTGAATGAAAAATAAAAGACAAAATTAGAGGTAAAAAGATTTATGGAAAGAAAAAAACCAAAGTTGATGTTGCTTTAACTTTCAGGAAAATTTCCATTATCTGTCTCACCAGACCCATTTTTCTCCAAGCTCTGCATTAAATAATCTGATCATTAAATCTGTGAAAACCACAAGGGATGTGCCCATCTCATTAAAAAAGATGATCTTTTAAGCTATGATAATGAGAAAGAGCATCTATTTTTGGTTTTAAGGGCAGAAGTACTTCCTGCTTGTTGCTCTGGAGGCAGCAACACTTCTAGTAAGCTTTAGCACAAAACAGATGCCTGACACTCTTTACTGATGGTGATGAAAACAGGAACCTTCAACTAGAAATGTTTCCTCTCAAAAGCTCTACATACTCTCAATCTTGATTTGTCAACAAAGAACATGAGGTGTCTGAAACAGAAATGTATTAATTCTACCAAGTGAAGGTAAACAACATTTTTCTTAAAAAAAAAAAAAAAGGATTCAGTAAACTCTAGGTTGGGAATCAGATCAGATTCCCCTATCTTCATTCAAACCCTACAGGATACAAAAATCTTTAAAGTTTGAATTGGCTTCCTCCTGGCTTAACAATGGTTCAATAAGGTCCATAGTAATTTTACAGTAATTCTTGACATACCTTAATATACTAACAACTTATAAAAAAATGTTTAATGTTTAAAAACTGGAGAATTAATAAAATTTAATGAAAAAGTTGAAAGAGAGGTCATATTTGGTCCTGGTTCTGCTGAGGTGTTTACAAGGTCAATAACATAAGCCTTTGCACATTATGAAATCTTCTGCATTTTGCAAGGGATATTCTGAGACTTTATCTTAAGAATAAAGAAGGATATCGTGATCTGACATTTATCTATAAAATCTATAGATATGTTTCATGAAAACTCAGTATTCTACAGAATATACCTGTCTCTGTATGTGTATGTTTCTGTGTGTGTGCATATCCATGGACTGTAGCCCATCAGGCTCCTCTGTCCTTGGGATTCTCCAGGCAAGAATACTGGAGTGACCTGCCATTTCCTCCTCCAGGGGATCTCCACAAGCAGGGATGGAACCTGCATCTCTAGCAGTGGCAGGTAGATTCTTTACCACTTGAGCCACCTGGAAGCCCATAAAATATACCTGAAAGTGAAACTGAAGTCACTCAGTTGTGTCTGACTCTTTGCAACCCCATGGACTGCAGCCTACTACACTCCTCCGTCCATGGGATTTTCCAGGCAAGAATACTGCAGTGGGTTTCCATTTCTTTCTCCAGAGGATCTTCCCAACTGAGGGATCGAACCTAGGTCTCCCACATTGTAGGCAAATGCTTTACCATATGAGCCACCAGGGTAGTCTAAAAAACATACCTGGGACGACTGCATAAAATGCTACTGAGAAAAGAGCTTTTTTCCCAGGTTGGACACAACTCAAGTCAAACTAGTAGGGAACTTAAGAAAGTGTGACCCAACTGGGATTACGGCTGTGGAAAACCCAAGGGGATGGAAGTCATTTCTTTGAAATACTGTAAATTGTATGCTATTCTTGTGACCATGTTGGAGGTCTGACTTGGGATTATACGTAAGAAATACCTGACCCTTTCTCCTATTATGTACTCAAATCAAGAAAGGATGACACCTAGTAGTTCAATTTTGACAGTGACAGTAACAGTCTTTGAATGAAACAAACACACAGTAAATGGAATCCACCTAGAGTAACCAAATTAACTCTTCTTTAATGGACTGGACAACCATGTATCCAGGGAGAAACACCAAACTTGAAAAGTTAACGATTAGGGATTTTCAGGATTGAGTGGTGGATTACAATTTTGTTCTTAACTACATTCCCTCCAGATTCCACTAAATAAGAGTCAGGGATAAACTCACAGGAGAACGAAAGAGGGGGAAATTTTTTTGGAAAGTGGAAAGCAGATGAGCTAATGATGAGTGAGTTTTCAAAGAGGGACAGACAAAACTAAATGTGTACTGGCAGAACTGACAGGAAGAAGCCAGCCAATGTGGGGCACAGATCCCGAGACAAGTACTAGTCCAGGCACAATTACATCTAAAATGGGGGAACTGGAGAACTGCTGGTAGGAATTTTAAGGAGTAAACCTCCAGATCCATCCCGAGCCATGAAGCTTGCCAGCTCTCTCTCCTTCTACCTGTGAAGGTCGGGACTCAGGGACATAAGGAAGAGTGACTGAGTGGAGGTACCATTCTGAAACAGAGGACTGAGCAAAAGCATACACTCTGAATGGAAATAACTTCATTTGCTGGATTTCTAACCAGCCCAAGAAAAGAGATCTACAGTTACTAAAACTAGGGAGAAAGGGGGCTTCTGAAAACAGAAAATCATCCTATGGTAAGTAAGGTTCCCAGGTGACGTGAGAGGAAGCCTGCCCACTTCTTCATGCATAGAGAGCCTTCACATAAATAAAAATGGACAGTAAATGATCACTGGACGTGTGATGAAGAGTCTAACGTGACAGACAGGAATTTCAGGAGAAAAGAGGGTCAATTATGGGAGCTGGGAAACACTTTATAACCATTATTAAAAAGATATTTGCATCCATAAAGAAAAAAAGAATAAGATGCTATAAAATAGAAATATTGTGAGGACAAGAAAGAGTTAGTAGAAATTAATATTATGATCACAGAAATTAAAAATCACAGAGGGGATAGGAGATAATGGAGATAAGTGTTCCGCAAGAGTAGAACAACAACAACAAATCAGAGAAGGATAGAGGTCAGGAATTTTTTTTTTTAAAACAATAAGGAAGTTGGAGAGAAAATACAAAAGTTCCTGCGTGTCTGACAAGTAAGTTTCAGAAAAGAGAATACAGAAAACAGTGGTAAGAAAATTACCATCCACTACCTCCCACAAAAATTATCACCATGGATGCAAAAAGTTACATACCAAGGCACATTATATGTAACACTAGAGGATTAAAAGTAGAAGACTCTACAAGCTACCCCTACATCAAAAAAAAAAAAAAAAAGTCACATATAAAATAACCAGACTCAGAAAAGCATCCAACAATTCCACAGCAAAATTTGGAAGTGGAAGAAAATGAAGCAAGGACTCCAAAAGTCTCGGGGAAAATCATTTCCAACTTTAAATTCTATATCAATCATATGTGAGAGAGACTAAGTGATATCTTCACACATGCCAGAGCTCAGAAAAATTATATTATATACACTCTTCTCTCTCAAGAAGCAAGTGGGCAATGTGCCTCCCCCAGAAGAAAAAGGAAACCAGGAAAGATGCTATTCAGTAAACAGGTCAATCAAGAATTCCCAACATGGTAGTAAAGGAAAATTCCAGGTCAACAGCTGTGCATAAGGCCTCAAGAGAAAACAGTCCAGAAGGGAGCAGGCAAACAGAAGGCTCCCGGAAAAACGTCACACACACACAAAAGAAGTAAGAGCCAAGCCGTTGCATTTGCCCTTATTTGAGAATTTGGGGATGAATAAGTAGCACATAAATAGAATGGAAAGCCAAAAAAACACCACACACAAAGATTTTTTAAACATGCTGTACAAAAAAGAAAACAAAGCCATATTACACTGCATAACTCAGCTATGGAAAATATTTATGGAGATATGGCTATCTCAGAGAGTGAGAAGCAGGTATTTAGGGAAGGAGTATGAAAGAAAGCTAACTCCTTCTCTTCCTTAATAGAAACTCAATATTTAATGTCTAAAAATGAAAAACAAATTCAAGAAATATCAATATAAAGATATTAGCTACATGGAAGTAAATATCAGAAGAAATGCTAACTGAATTGAAAGCAGTTGCTTCTGAGAAACAGGAAATGATACAGCAAATACATAAGCAGGAACTTGTAACTTATATACATGTACTAGGTTGATCAAAAAGTTAGTTCAGGTTTTCCTGTAATATCTTATGGAAAACTCAAACAAACTTTTTGGCCAACCCAATATTGTTGCACACAAAAAATATATTTTTAAAAGGGTAGGAAGTTATGAATAAAATATATAAACCACCTAATCAAAGACAAATTGATAATGTAAAGTTTCCCTTTATACTATAAATTAAAAAAAAAGATAATCTTTGTCTACTCCTAGTTAATCAAATTGTTAAAAAATTCAACTGAATGCATTTCATCTTAAACTAGTAAGCAGCACTCCACGAGAGATCAGTTACACATAAATTGAAACCATGTCGTGAAAGGTCCCTGGACACCAGGGCACAAGGAGGGGCGCCTCCATCTTTGTGATCATAGAGTCATTAACCACAATTGCAAGTGGATAAACATGTTGTCCACTCCTCATCTACCAGAGATCCAACTGTGCTTTCTTATAGTGAAGATCTGTCCTTATAGAGGGAAGAAGAATGGAGAATATTCAACATCAGCACTCTTTTCCTATATCCGGGAAATTGCTCATCATATGAGTATTAAAGAGACACACCTTTCAACATAGAGACAAAAATAGCTGGACCTTCCTGGACTCCCTTGCAGCTAAGGCATGGGACCTAGTTTTGACCAGCCCTGCATTGAGAGCTGGATCCAGAGGCAGGAGTAAATCACCATAGGTGAGGGTAACAGCAACAACATCTAGTGCCCAGAGGCAGGTAAGGTGACAGATCTAGTAGCAAAAGTCTGGTCCCAGTGGTATGGTCAGTGTAAACTAGGATGATCCTGTGTTCAGGATCTGTGATACAGTCCACCCTGCATTGAACTAATCATAGCATATGACCTTGGCTATGAATCTGGCTGCATGGTGTCTAATTGCTCCATCCTGTTCCCAACTTCCAACAGGTCTAGAAACTACCCACTATCCTCTCAACAAATTACTTTCCTGGGTAAACCCTTCAGCCAGTCTCTACTGCATCTATCTAAGAACCCTGCCTGATACACTGCCCGAGAATACACAGGTGGAGATAAGTGACCATCTACTGAAGTCAAGAATGAAATATTTATGCTCTTATGATACTAAAGCAGAATTAAGGACATTTTTTCCACAGGGAAACATGGGGGAAGGTTAAGCTTTAAGTTACAAATAAAACTGTACTGCTGGAATGTTATGGGTTAAAAGTGTCAATGGGCTCATCTAGTCTTTGTTTTCTCCCACTAGAAAACACACTCCAAGTACAAAATCACAAGCTGACTTTACAATAAGCCATGAGAGTATAATCAGTTTGTGAATTGTCACTACTCACATTTGGCAAAAGACTTGTGCTCATGATCTTTGTTGTTGTGAGTGGGCAGAAGAGCAGTGGGTGAGGTAGAACAATTTTCTTTGTCTTTCTGCTCAACACAGAGCTTTCTGAGAGATGAAGCCGTTTGAAAACCAGTGGTCAAGAACTGCACATGAATATGAAAATGCAAACCAAGGCATGCAGAGATTTATACTCAACAGCAGAAACATCAATATTGCTGAAAAGCTACATCCATCAGCTCAGCCTACTGTAGCATATTTAGTCCCAAGACTGAGAAAGCTGAACCCTAGGCAATTTATCTGCATGTATGTCAGGCTAACCACACAAATTTTGCAGATGAAGCTAGAAGTTAAGATGGATAGATTGGAACAAACTGGTGATGTGACCGAAAGGGCCTCATAAAAGAGTCAAATGCAATGATGACATTAATAGATATTTGGATGCAAAGAAAGAAAGCCTCTTTCTGTGGTGGGCATTGTTTTTGGAAACTGAGGAAGCATTTCAAGAAAAAGTATAGATACAGTTTTTGTTAATTGTACAGAACAAGATTATACCCACCCTGTAAAGAAAGCTTACAAAATAAATGCAAAGCCTGATGTACGCACATAACTTTCCTTTCTGTGGTGTTATTTCACAAAGACTTGCCAAGAGATCAATCCCTCAGTCACAGAAGTCAGCCTATAAGGTCACCTTGGGAAAAAATTAACTGTATTTCAGTTGGTGATGTAAATGCTAACTTAAATTCTCTCAACTGCCAAAGCATCTTTACCATAAATTCTTCTCCTGCACCGTCAGTTCCCATGAAATATCTAATGGCCGCTAAAACAAGAGTTTCATTCCACAGTTGTCCAAGTGAATTATATTGTGCTCATGCAGTGTTTTGAGAAGCTGAGATAAATTTATTTTAGTCAATCCCAGATCAACCGCCTCACCATCCCCCCACTCCCTGTTTTTCTCTGGGATTACAATGGACAGTGATGCCACACGGCAACGTGTATGTATCAGAGTAAATATGCAATCTAATCACCACAGCTCTGCACAGAACAAAGCAAAATCCTGCTCCTTCGGTTTCAGAAATCAAAAGAGAAAGGCAGGGGGATTCCAAGAAATCAATCTCAAAAGCTTTTTCCACGACTACTTTTTTGAGAAATTTTGAAATAAGGGTCAGTTTCTGATACATAATATATAGGAGGCAAATTCATAGATAGCTAATGAATTTCAAAATGGTGAAACTCTGCTATTTTCAAAACCCACCATGTCCAAAGCCTGAATTAATATTTAGGTATACAGAACTGTTTCTTTGTTCTTCTCCTCCAATGGCTTAAGGGATCATCCAGAAATTCACACTGAAGGGTTCTATTTCATCCTGTGTACGTTATGCTTTCAACCATCATAAGTAGCACATTTTTTTAAACTTTTACTGTAAGAATTTCTATATAGAGCTTTCCTGGTGGTACAGTGGATAGGAATCCGCCTGTCAAGGCAGCGGACATGAGTTCAATCCCTGACCTGGGAAGACCCCATATGCTGTGCAGCAACTAAGCCCGTGTGCCACTACTACCGAGCCTGTGCTCTAGAGCCTGGAGACTGCAAGTACGGAACCCAGGTACCTCAACTACTGAAGCTCTTCACCTGGAACTCAAGATTCTCAATAAGAGAAGCCACTGCAGCAAGAAGCCCATGCACCACAGTTAGAAAGTAGCCCCTGCTCACTGCAACCAGAGAAAAGCCCATGGAGCAACAAAGGCCCAGCATAGCTAAAAATAAATACAATTTTTTTAAAAAGAATCTCCTCTGGTCCATGGGATTCTCCAGACAAGAATATTGTAATGGCTTGACATGCCCTCCTCCAAAGGATCTTCCCAACCCAGGGATCGAACCCAGATCTCCTATACTGCAGGCAGATTCTTTACCGTCTGAGCTACAGGGAAGTCCCAACAACAAATACGGCAAGATATAATTAAAATGGCATCGACAAAACGAATATCACACAGTGTAAACTGATAGCCAATGACATTCTAAAGAAAGTATAAAATGGTGAAACACTGCTGCTCATCCGGCAAAACTGTAACTGAAAGCAAGTCAAATGAAAATCAGTCCTCCAGGAAACCAGAATTGAAAGAGACACGTGTACCCCAATGTTCGTCGTCGCATTGTTTACAATAGCTAGGACATGGAAGCAACCTAGATGCCCATCAACTGACGAATGGATAAGAAAGCTGTGGTACAATGCAGTGAGATTAGATATCAACTACAGGAGAAAACCTCTCAAAACTTCCAACATATGGAGGCTCAACAACACACTGCTGAATAACCAACAAATCGCAGAAGAAATTAAAAATGAAATTCAGTTATGCATGGAAACGAATGAAAATGAAAACACAACAGCTCAAAACCTATGGGACACTGTGAAAGCAATGCTAAGGGGAAAGTTCATAGCAATACAAGCTCACCTCAGGAAACAAGAGAAAAATCAAATAAATGACCTTACTATACACCTAAAGCAACTAGAAAGGGAAGAGATGCAGAAGCCCAGGTCTAGTAGAAGGAAAGAAATCTTAAAGATCAGGGCAGAAATTAATGCAAAGGAATCAAAAGTGACCATAGCAAAAATCAACCAAGCCAAAAGCTGGTTCTTTGAGAAGATAAATAAAATTGACAAACCGTTAGCCAGACTCATCAAGAAACAAAGGGAGAAGAACCAAATCAACAGAATTAGAAATGAAAACGGAGAGATCACAACAGAAAACACAGAAATACAAAGGATCATAAGAGACTATTATCAGCAACTATATGCAAATAAACTGGACAATTTGGATGAAATGGACAAATTCCTAGAAAAGTACAACTTTCCAAGACTAAACCAGGAAGAGATAGATAATATTAATAGACCCATCACAAGCATGGAAATTGAAACCGTAATCAGAAATCTTCCAAAAAACAAAAGCCCAGGACCAGATGGCTTCACAGCTGAATTCTACCAAAAATTTAGAGAAGAGCTAACACCTATTCTACTCAAACTCTTCCAGAAAATTGCAGACGAAGGTAAACTTCCAAACTCATTCTATGAGGCCTCCATCACCCTAATTCCAAAACCTGGCAAAGATGCCACAAAAAAAGAAAACTACAGGCCAATATCACTGATGAACTTAGACGCAAAAATCCTCAACAAAATTCTAGCAAATAGAATCCAACAACACATCAAAAAGATCATACATCATGATCAAGTAGGCTTTATCCCAGGGATGCAAGGATTCTTCAATATTCGTAAAACGATCAATGTAATACACCACATTAACAAATTAAAAAATAAAAATCACATGATTATCTCAATAGATGCAGAGAAAGCCTTTGACAAAATTCAACATCCATTTATGATAAAAACCCTCCAAAAGCAGGAATAGAAGGAACATACCTCAACATAATAAAAGCTATATATGACAAACCCACAGCAAACAATATCCTCAATGGTGAAAAACTGGAAGCATTCCCCCTGAAATCAGGGACAAGACAAGGGTGCCCACTCTCACCACTACTATTCAACATAGTTTTGGAAGTTTTGGCCACAGCAATCAGAGCAGATAAAGAAATCAAAGGAATACAGATTGGAAAAGAAGAAGTAAAACTCTCTCTGTTTGCTGATGACATGATCCTCTATATTGAAAACCCTAAAGACTCTACGAGAAAATTACTAGAGCTAATCAGTGAATATAGCAAAGTTTCAGGATACAAAATCAACACACAGAAATCCCTGGCATTCCTATACACTAACAGTGAGAAATCAGAAAGAGAAATTAAGGAAACAATCCCATTCACCATCGAAACAAAAAGAATAAAATACTTAGGAGTATTTCTACCTAAAGAATCAAAAGACTTGTATATAGAAAACTATAGAACACTGATGAAAGAAATCAAGGAGGACACAAACAGATGGAGAAATGTACCGTGCTCATGGATTGGAAGAATCAATATAGTGAAAATGAGTATACTACCTAAAGCAATCTATAGATTCAATGCAATTCCTATCAAGCTACCAGAGGTCTTCTTCAAAGAATTAGAACAAATAATTTCTCAATTTGTATGGAAATACAAAAAACCTCGTATAGCCAAAGCAATCTTGAGAAAGAAGAATGGAACTGGCGGAATCAACCTACCTGACTTTAGGCTATACTACAAATCCACAGTCATTAAGACAGTATGGTACTGGCACAAAGACAGAAACATAGATCAATGGAACAGAATAGAAAGCCCAGAGATAAATCCACGCATCTATGGACACCTTATCTTTGACAAAGGAGGCAAGAATATACAATGGAGAAAAGACAACCTCTTTAACAAGTGGTGCTGGGAAAACTGGACAGCCACTTGTAAAAGAATGAAACTAGA